>VUQH01003208.1:0-13135 GCA_015106775.1 Etroplus canarensis
ATGTTTTCTTTTTTTTTTTTTTCCTTTTTATTCTTTTTTTTTTTTTTTTTTTTTCTTTATAGGACCAAGTATAGTCAAAGCTCATATTTATACAGTTGCTCTAAATTGTGAAAAATGGCTGCTTTTTCTCTGATGGAAACACTAACCAGACAGTAAATACTAAGGCTGGGAAAAAATGAAGGTTCAGGGGAGGTAAGGGTGGGATTCTGAAGAAAATGACCGTGTTTGGTTTTTTTTTTTCTTTTTTTTTTCTTTTCTTTACTATTGAGAATTGCATAACTGAAATGACTGCATTTGTACAACCCCATGCTGTGTTGACAACTACAAAACTGTGGAATAAATTGCCTTCTCTATAGTAAGCTTGGCTCTGGGGAATCAGTCTGTCCATAACCAGTACTGCTAACAACGTCCAAGTGGGGGGGGTGACGTAAAGGTAGAAATATCACTCAATGGGAGATGGGATTAGTTGGAACAAAGACGCTCATGGTTGTCTTGTCAACTTAACTGCAGAACCTGTGTATCCTGTGCCATAATGTAGAGATCTGTTGCTGTTGTAAAATGGATTTTACCCACTGTCCACTAAAGGGTCACTTCATTGGCACTTTCTTTATTTTTCTAGCTTCAGCTCCACTGTTTAGGCCTCGTGGGAAATGTGTACTCATTAAAAAAGAAACAGTTTCAAGTCCTGTTTGCCGGTCTGTTTATTTCCTTTTCTCACCACTTTGTTTTCTTACATCTGGGATACAGTCCCTTTCATGCATCTGACTTCATATGCATAAAACCAAGAAATGCCATAAATTGATTTATCACCTTGTTTACAGACAGATCAAATAAATTTATTCCAACCAGATCGTGTGTATATTGTGGTTTTTAATTTTTTAAAATTTAAACTTAATGTTGTCATTTCAGAAGATTGGAGGGGTACCCATGCTTGTTCATAAGATGGTAATCTGGGGAAATGGCTAACATGACTGTCCAAGAGAAACTGCAAGTCTGTGTCTGTTTGGGTCTCGCCTAAAAAGATGAGGACAAGTTTCCCGGGGCGGGCATTTTGCCTAGTCCTAGAACCTAAAATTTATTTGGAAGAATTTTTTTTTTTTAACAGGCTAAACGGTATAATCTGTCAGGGAAATGTGTTGAAAGTGTTAAACTTTTCATTCTTTTGTAGCAGATGGCATTAAACCTGTGACAAAGCTCAGTGGGGTAAACTGATCAACTTTTGGGGTTTAATATCTGGAATCCTGAAAGATGTGATGATTCATCTTTCAGGCCACAAGTCCATGATGTGGTCAGAAAATCAAATGTTGCATTCTTCACAAGGAGGTAAAATTGTACTCATTCACTAAGAAATTACTGGTACTTGATGGGAAAACAGATCCCTAATCTTCCACTTGCTTAATGAGCCTTGTCAGACTTAACAGGCTGATTTTTGTATCAGCTAAGGACATTCGACTAGATACAAGTTTACTGCAGTAAAACTGTTAAATGCTAATTGACCTAATTTTGCAGGATGTTTTGATCGTGAGATTGAAGTAGATTTGCTGCCAGCCAAAAGTTTTTCCAGGTGTTTTATTGAAGTGAATTTGTACAGAGACATGAGCAGGAAAACACAAGACAAAATACATGAAATGAGAAGGCGACAGGATTTGTCAACAAAAATCAAGCTGTTATGAAAAAAACGTATTTTACTAGAAACTGTATTAAAAATATATCAGGTCAGTTCAGTGTGCACCACAAGGCCCATTGAACAGTAACTGCTTGAGATAAATTAAGTTCACCACAGTCGGTGGACAGTTTTCAGTCTGAAAGAGCGTAACCCACAGCTTCATGTGACGCCACATGGCGAGGTCTTCCTTCTCTTCCAGTGTGTCATCCTGACTGGTTTCACTCAAGTTTCTTAGTGTGAAACTGTGGCACAGAACACAGGAGCACACAGGCTCCTTCAAAAATAAATCCTTCAGAAATAAATTGGCAAACCATATCACTGGCTTTAAATGTTTCTGTATTTACTTGATGTTAATATACAAAGCAATGCTGCATAGTGGTCCAACCTGTGTCACTGTAGCATGAACATGTATATACAATAATGTATGTACGTGTAGGATAGAAGATGAGGGTTAGGGTGTCATTTATTGTGATCTATATTTTATATACACAGTACATTTACTGAATTTCGTGTCAAGCGTGACTGCGTGTCCATGACCTCTAGACTTTTCCACTTGTGTGTCAACTTTTCATGACTAAATAGAGTACAGTATCCACTGTATATCAGTCCTGTCAAATTTGCCAAGCAGTGCCCAAGATATGCAGACTGGAAATTTGTCCATAATCAAGATAAAAACAGAACAGATTCGTATTTTATAAGAAGGAAATTGCAATGTATTGTAAGCAGTGACAGAAGAACTGAGATGAATCTGCATTGTGTCCCAAAGTCACTGCAGCTGTGAGGCTGGCAAGAGCAGGGTTTTCAGTGACCAATTGGCCAGTCGACATGTCAGTCAAGCTTGAGGCAGATTGTGCTCGTGGCCTTCAGAGCATGGCTGCTGCATCTGCACCACCACAGTCTCCACGGTTACCTCCTCACTGTCGCTGCTGTCCAACTCGTCATCCTCGTACTCAGAGGAGTCCTGGTCGTGCTCAGAGTGTGACGCACCAGACATTGTGCCAAAGGAGTGAGCGCTGGTCGAGGCTAGGGAGCGCAGCAGCGGGGTGCTCTCTGATACCTCCTCATTCTCAGGGCTGCTGTCCCCCTCCTCTGAGTCTGAGTCCGAGTCACCCTGCGAGGGCACCACCTTCTGCTTGCACACCGGACACGTTTTCTTAGTCTTGGTCAGCCACGGGTCCACACACTTACTGTGATAAGCTGAGGACAACAAAGACATCCTGTTTAGGCACCAGGGCCTTTGATGTTTATCTCAAAGCAAAGGTTAATGTATGAGAGCAAGACAACTGATCCCTGTTATCCACTAAATGAGACAAGAACAATCAAAATTAAAAAAAATTCTTTAAGTAGCTGACTGGCTAGACTTTGTCAGTGTGACCTGTGGTTATTTTGGGTGTCAAGGTTCTGAGGAAAGGACTTGAAGTGTTGACACTCACCATGAGAACATGGCAGCACTCTGAGTTTATCTCCCTCTTCATATTCATCCAGGCAGATGGCACACACATCGTAGTTATCCCCTGGATCAAAAAGATAAGACAAATTCACCCTTTAATCATTTTAACTGAACGCATTTGTAAGAAAATGGTTTTCTGAGGACTGAAAATAGTCATTTCTTATATAAATGTGATTTACTGTCTAGTTGACTGGTTCATAATGTTGACTATCCAGCAGTTTCAATTTCCAAGCAATACATTTTTTAAATTGGATAAAGTGTCACTGATATAAGTGAGCTAATCCACTATGAACCCTGTGGTTATGACTGACAATCCAAGAGACAGAGGCAATTATTTTTCAGTAACTGCATGTTTCATCAATGATTGCTTCCCACAGCATAATTATTATGGTTGTTATGACTTCAGAGAAAATGAACTGGTGGTTTTTAAGTTGCCCTGAAGGTCACTGAGGTCAGGCAGGTCCATAAAGTCCAGCTGTCTCACAAGCCTTATTTCCTCTGATTCTTTGTCACTTGTCCAAATATGTTGTGGCACCACCCAGCCAATCTTCAGCCTGCAGGCAGAACAACTTCTGAACCACCAGCATCTCATTCCCTGATGCTGAAGGAGGTGCAAATCCTCTCTCTGCTCACTGAACGCACAGGAATTTATCGGTGCACTCCCTCTCAAATTCCTCGGCTTTCTTCTCCTTTTCCTTTCCTTCCCTTCCTCTTCCCTGCCTGCGCTGGAGGGAGGAAGAGGGAGCAGGGCTGTGGGCCGGTGTGTTTATGTAAGCTCTAAATGAGCATGTTTTCCCTGACCGGGCTCACTGTGTCCATGCCAGGGCTACATGTGACCGTATAAGGATGGGGAGTCGCATCAACCGCCCCCAGCCCTCCTCCTTCCTTCCCCTGCGAGCGTCAGCAATTTTAACTCAAGGCAATGTCTCCAACTCAGCTACTTCACTTTCAGCTTTGTTTTTAACTCAAACATCAACACAGCTACCATGATCCTGAATGCCTCGTATCCAACACTCCTCTGACATTAGTCCAGAGCAGCCTCTATCCTTTTAACTCTTCTCATTACCAGAGCTGGACAGTAACAGTGTGAGGGAGAGTTTACGCAGGCACGTATCCAGTATCCACTCAGGAAATGCTGAACTGTGGCAATAACTGAGCTATTCTGAGTATTCTGGCTTTTTGAACTCTCAGGCCTCTGTGGAGATATCATTTGAACCTGCCATAATAACAACATCTTTAAGGATCATTTTTTGCTACACTTCAAAAGCTGCTGGCCCTCCAACGCTCATCAAACCTTTTCGAATATAACCTGAAAATGTAAAGCCTTCTCCAGAAAAAAGCTGCAGGCTCTGCACAGTGAGAGACATGCAGCATAGGGTACTGCAGCAGAACATAATTCACAGTCTGGTCGAGTCAACATCCGTCACAGAACAAATTACCCCACTTGTGCTGATCAAAGAAACTGCTCTGGACGTTTTTCACTCTCATCCCTCATTTCTCCAATCTCCTACCATAATAATGCAATTACAGAACATGTCTACAACAGTTCAAGTTAAAGTTTTATTATGAAGACAATGACTCTTCATTGAGCTTTAAAGTTGAACGATAAAGTATAGTTTTTCAAGGCCACTCCAAAACATCTAGGTCATGTTTGGAAACTTTTCAGATGCTGGGAATCCCCTCACAATTACGTTTTGGGACTAGTAGCACACATTAAAAAGCTCTGAGAGCCAGTGCTGCTCCTCTCCCCTCTATTTTCCATTAATCGGCCAGCCTGCCAGCATTCCTGGCTCTCAAAGGAACCACGCTGTCCTACTGAACTTCAGACAAGCAGTGAATGTGTAGCAGAGCTGGGCGGGTGAGCAAATGAAAGAGAGGCTGACAAAAACGGAGTAAAAGAAAAAAAAAATGCCAGACCAGACGAGGACAGCTGGCACAGAGGCCACTGAACTCAGAGACAGAGAGGGCTCCTCTGTACTGACATCAACATGCTTCACACACCGACGGCTGAGACACTGCAGCTGCTCTGTCCAATGTGTGCGCGCTTTGGTTTGAAAGTGCAAAGCTGCAAGGAGGGGTGGGGTGACTCATCATGCACAGGGAGGAACAGACTGGAGGTCAAAAATCAGACAAAGAGTAAGCCAAGGGTCAAAATTTAATCCCCTCACATTTTTTCTTCGAGCCTGTTTGCAGTAGGTGTGCATTCACAGTTCCTGACTCAAACGTCTGCCAAAACTCTACATCAAAGGGGCCAAAAATCACTGTCAAATGTCAGGTTTTCAGCCTACGTGGGGATGACGCAAGGTTCAGTAATAAAACCAGAGCATGTGTCACATTTATAGCAGTTTGGTGCTTAGCTGACAGTCATGGCAGCTGCAATTACATAATCCTGTACACTGACACAGATCTTATGTTACATGCTGCTGCCCAGACTGGTATTGTGCACCGATTACACGGGTATCGTGGTTTTCATTAAGCCATTGTGTACTATCCATACAGACAGTGTTTGTGTTGTCTACGATTCATTTTAGCCTGTGGACTCTCATTTCCATTTACACAAGAGAGAGTCTAATATCACCACCTCTGGCCCGTACCTTTACATGCACTGACAGTTGGCCAACGCAATTATAAGAAAAAAATAGTCTGTACTATGTAACAGAAGCAAATAGCAGCAGCACCCAAACGTAGTCACTTTCAAATTCAAGAAAAAGCAAAATCAAGCGTTTTATTAAGGTGAGATGGATGCAGACACTGTGACATCACCCACTGGTCAGCGAGGTCCCATCTTAAACTCAAAATGATGAGCAAGGGGTGGATCTGACTGAGCTTATATGGTAGCAGCAGGCCTGGCCTAAAGAATAACCAGCTTTACTGAGGGGAACAACATGTTGTATTCAGTTAGCTGAACCTAAGGCTTTTCCTGTATCAGGTTTGAAATCAAGGGAACCAGAGGATTTGCATTTGAAAGAATGTAGGTTTAGCGCACTACATCCATCTTTTATATACAGTCTATGGTTGGGCTATCACAGGTTTAATATGCCTAGGCACTGATTCTCCAACTGGAACTCTACTGGAGGTAGGAACACAAGTTTTCAAAAAAGATATTCACTATTTTGGTGCTGCTAACAGAGTATTTTCCAAAGTGATGGACAGATGTCTGACTGCCAATGTAAGCTCCTCTGTCAGACAATGTAGATGGTGGGCAGATACTCCCATCAGCAGAAAGATCCTGCCAGCACAGCAGCAGCCGAGGATGTGGCAACGGTAATTAGCTGGCAAGCATCTTCAAATTGACTACAGACTGTGTTGCATTTCTTAATTCTTTTGGCCTGTTACTTGCAGTACTGCAGAGCCAACAATACAATACAGATTTAGATATATAACAAAGACAGCCACTAAGTGGCTTCCTGAAGTAAATAGTGACTGATTTGGACTTATTGTTACTGCCACTTTAGAGATTATTGCAGCCAGAAAATTCTATTATCCTCAGTGAGACAAGCAAGCACTAATTGATACAGAAAGGAGATGAAAAAATGATCCATGAAAACCTTAATATCTTTGAAATAATCTAGGTAAATGCACATTAAACAAATTGCAATAAAGGTATTACTAAAGACAGAAGATTTCTCACTCATGTATCTTTCTTGGACCAAGTATCTAGTGGCCAGTGTAGGAACTGCAGTTTCTGGCACTTGTATGGTAGCTTTAGCATCAAAGCATGTTGACTGAACCTTCACAGCAAACTTTCCAGATAGAAAATTCAACTGCAACACAACATGGTATCAGAGAGCTCCCGTTCACTAAAGCCGCATCTGATCAAAAGACCCTGGAGTACACGCTCAGCATTATCTGCTGTAACTGGGGCCAAGAATGGTACCATTAGGCAGCTTTCCCACTCTGCACTGCACACATACGCACTGTCGCAGTGATGTATGCCAAGTTCAGGCACAGTGCCTGAAAACTTCAGCATGGGAACTGGAGCAGCAGCAAATCTTTTTAGCATCACGGTGAATTGTGTGCCGTGGAGCAGTCCCAGAGTAATGTTACCTCTAAAAATAAAACGAGTGACAATATACAGCTTAATACACACACACAACCAACTGCTGTAAACAACGATCAATGGATGATAAACTTGGGAATTCTAGCTTAGGGTTTCTGTGTAAATACAGATCTACAGGCAGAAAGGTTCACTGATTGTGTGCTCCTCACAATGGACAGCTTTAAACAAAAGTTTCAGACATCTGATAATTATCCCTTTCATTTTTTTTTCCATTTTCAACTCTCCAGCTCCAACTGTTATCCACTGAAGCAGTTTATTAGTCTTCTCACAGCTCCCCCTGGAGCCACCAAAGGCTTCAAACAACTTTGTTCACATGTGCAGTTAATACACCCCAACACTTATAAACGGTACATTTCCCTTCAAGTGACTGTAGACACGAAGATATTAAAAACAAGCAACACTGCAGTGATCCAAAATGTTGAGAGGTCAAATCCTGTTAGAGGTCTTCCTCTTACCTGGAGTAAACACTACTTAACAACACACAAAAATCAGTCAACAGATGCACTTTAACACTAACAGCCCTCCCTTGCTCAAACCAGACACTTGGTTTCTTGCCAAGCTAACATTGCTCCAGAGTGCAGAGCTTAAAAGGTGATTAGGTGGAGATTTGGTGTCCCCTTCCTGTGTCGCCAAATGCTCTGACTCAGCTGACAGGAGTGCAGACACCACCCCAGAGGCTGTTTCCTGGGCATCCAAACTCCCTGTAGCAGCTAAGGTTGACTGTAGCAGCGCCTGCTGGAAACCCTGAGTCAGAGTGGGCACTGCTTGCAGACGCAGCCGTGACAGCGCACAAACCACAGAGCCTGAAGTAACAGTAACAGCTATCAGAGCAGCGCATGCTGCTTTTCGCTGGTGTGCTGCACGTGCATCCAGTACTGCCAAGCAGGGAGGAACAGCTCTGCTCATAACCCCCTCAATTAGCAGCTTTGCAAGGAGTATACTTATTATGCACCATCCATTCCCTACGAAGCTCCCCAGTGTTACCCCTGCACAGCCAAGTGCAGTCAGGGGCTTTCCAGTCTGCAAAATACAGTTGCTGGAGGAAACACAGCTGGCATGAAAAACACCTAAATACACAGACAAACTTATTTAGCCAATGCACAAAGAGGATTTGCATTTCAAAACAATACTATAGCCAGACTGAGTCCTATGCTTATGAGAAGCTGGAAGTTTCTACTCAAATGCTCACATTTACACGAAGATAAAGCAGAGATCTATTTTCCCCCCTCTTTCCCTCTCACTCTACAGTACGTCTGCCGAACAGGTAAAATCCAAAATACACTTTACTTTCAACCAAGTCAGGTTCCAGCATGACCAAGATTACATTCCAAACCATCAGTCATGTGTCCAGTCTCAACAGAGAGGAGCTTTAATCTGCCTCTGTGGAAAAATCAAGTCCGTATTAATCCGATTAGTTGCAGAGGTCCACAGAACAATGATGTGTCGTAACGCATTGATGACATCTCTGTTCTTGGTTGAATCATGTGAGGTAAAGCAGCTGTGAAGTGGAAAAATAGCATCACTACAGACCAAAAAGGTCAGAGGTCAGACACAGGATTAGACTAAAAGATATGCTGATGATTTGTTTGTTTCAGAAAGGCATTACAATGTTGGTAAAGTGATGTTAGGAGCTTGCACTCAAAATAAGCTTTTTGGGTCTTTTTTCAATAAAAATATACACTTCTCACTTAAGGATTACAATTATTTGTTAAAACCTTGCAGATAAAAATGTAGCACTGATCTGGCTAATGTGTTGGTACTTTATTGCCACCAAGGTTTTTGCAGATGTGCACAAGACTAACCATACCCATCAATATATTGACAAGTGTGTTAACCTAACGCTTTTAAATCTCTTCATTAATTAGAAGTCCCCACATTTACAGCAACATGTATTTTAAATTAAGTTCAACTTTATTCACCAAGAACAAACTTTTCAAGTTTCAGTTAGTGTTTTTTGCTATCAGGTTTCAGTGCTAACCGCTAAGCCAAGAATAAGCCTTTCTGTCTAGAAAGTGATTATATTTAAATGTTACAGTCACTACAAATTAAAGTGTACAAGACTGCTTTTCTACCTTTCTTGTACTTGTGGATTGGAAGTTTCTTCAGCTGATCTTTACGCAGGCGGCTTCTCCGGGCCCTGTGCCGATCCTGGACAAACTTGGTGATCTAATTGATGCAGAAAAAAGGTAAAACTATCAAAAGGCATGCCAAGTCCGAAACCCCCCAAAAAGCTTACATTTTGGTTGTTTTTCCACAATGTTACATTTGGAAAAGTGCAATTTTTTAACCCTAGTTAGAAAACAGACTTCAGCTTGCTGCTCCAATATTACTTTCATTTACGGGCTGAAGTCTGGTGCCTGACGTAGGATACCAATTGGAGATTAAAACTCACTTTTCTTGAAAAAATACAGCTTCTTTTTTATAAACTCTAAGTAATCAGCCGAATCATCACAAGGCAAAAGGCCTTCAGTATCAGACTGGTATGGATATTATTTTCTTTAAATACACTATATGGACAAAAATATAGGGCAACACACTTTAATTACTGAATTCAGGTGCTTCATTCAGTCCCATTACCACAGGTGTATAAAAATCAAGCACCCAGCCATGCGGTCTGCCTTTACAACCACAGGAGAAGGAAGGGGTTGTTCTAATGACCTCAGTGAATTTGAGTGTGGTACTCTAATAAGATACATCAGTTTGGGAAATATCTAGGAGGGAAGAAATTTCATAATCAAGTGTAAATGGCATTATTGCAAAGTGAAAGTGTTTAAAAACCAGAACAAATTGCAAATTGGACATGACAGATCATGTAAAATTATGAAGCGGAGTCACTGAGTGCTGAGGCACATAGTTTGTAAAATTGAAAGCCACCAATGCTCTGCTGACTTAATAACTGCAGTTACAAAGGTCCTCTGGCATTAACAGCACACAAATGGTGCACCAGGAACTTCGTGCCATGGGTTTCCATGGCCAAGCAGCTGCATGCAAGCATTACATCATCAAGTGTTGGATGATGTTGTATAAAGCATGCTGCCACTGGATGCATGCTGGCAAATGTCAGGAGAATTTTACCTGCCTGACAGAACCGTGCTAACTGTTACCAAAAGTTCGATAGAGGAGGGACAATGCAATGGGGCTGTTTTTCAGGACAGTTGCCTGGGCCCTGTTACTTCCAGTGAAGGGAAATCCTAATGCTTCAGCTCACCAAGAAATTTTGGATAATTTTATGCTTGTAACTTTGTAGGAACAGTTTGGAGAAGACCCTTTTCTTTTACAGCATGACTGTGCCCTAGAGCACAAAGCAAGGTCCATAAAGATATGGTTAGGTGAGTTTGTTGTGGAAGAACCTGACCTGACCTCAACCCCATCAAACACCACTGAGATGAACTAGAATGGAGACTGCGAGCCAGGTCCCCTAGTCTAAGAGTGGAAGCTCTTATAGCTACAAAGGGGGACCAACTCCATATTAATGCCTATGATTTATAATGGGATGCCATAAAAACTCCTGTTGGTGTAAAGTGTACATGGCCCAATACTTCTCTCCATATAGTTTACTTCAACTCTCAGTTAAAAAGAAGAGATCTTAAATTTACCAACCATAAAGACAACAATAAGGATGAGGCAGATTCCCACGATGATGAGGAAGGGGATCAGGTAGTATTCCAGTGGCAGACTGAAGTCTGGCATGAGAACCACATGCCCCCTTA
The DNA here is from genome assembly GCA_015106775.1 of Etroplus canarensis. Taxonomy (NCBI): domain Eukaryota; kingdom Metazoa; phylum Chordata; class Actinopteri; order Cichliformes; family Cichlidae; genus Etroplus; species Etroplus canarensis. The sequence goes on from VUQH01003208.1 coordinate 10,887, forward strand.
AAAAAAAAAAAAGGAGTATTGTCAGGTGCAGGATATTTGTTAAACATTAACCTTTTGAACAGACAGGTATTATGTGAGTGACAACGACCTACATACAGCCTATATACAAAGAGCATTTCATTATAGCTCATTGCTCTGAGCTGCCACATTATGGAGATTCCTTTTAGTGCTGTTCAGTTTGAAAAACTGACAGTCACATAAAGTTCCCACTTATCACCATAATGACATTTTATTTCAGCAAGAACTCACTCCCTCTACAGCTGATTATCTGTGCTCCAGTCAAATCTGTAACAGCCAGACTGGTTCAAACTAACAAAACTATGCCAATACCATGTTTAGTGTTCATTCCCCTGGCTGCACAGGATGATATTAGAATGATATCTGGCACCACACCTCTGACCTCTGTGACCTCTGACCTCACAGAAACATTTCATTATCATGTCAGCAGTAGTGACTACACATCATATGACAAACTGCCTCTTTGATGTATTACAGTGCACACTGCATGCATTGCTGTAGAACAATAACAAATTAAACTCATAGCTGGAAAGCAAAGAATGACCAGTAACTGATCGTGCTGAATAAAAGCAGCCAACTCCCCTCTACATGTTGAAAGGAAGAATTGTTCACAGTGCAGTGTAAGAGGAGCAGAGCAGGAAACCCATTTCTATTTATACTGATGGGTAGAGAAAAGAGATTTTGGTTTAAACTTACCCTTTGTCATACATGTAGTCCTCTTTCAGAGCGTTGGCAGTCTCTTCACCCACAAACACAGAGGGAATAACTAACTGCTTCATAATATCCACTAAAAAAGGGGGGGGGAAAGGTAATCAAAAATTTCTACTTAGCAGGGAACTAAGTGACTTTGGTCACACAATTTGATCCCAGTTGGTTTTTCAAAGTGTTCCATGACAGTTAAAACCCAATTGTTGGTGGGTCAAAACAAGCAGTTTGAAAACTCTGAATAGTATGTTTTAACAGTTATAAAACCATCTGAGGAATTGTTGACAGTGAAAACAAAATCTGGCAGAAAAAACTGCTTTCAGAAACTTCAACCATGTCAATGAATTTGATTGAGTCCCTCCTTAAGGGTAACTATTATGTTGGCTTTATTTGTTACATAAAACTCGAATTACTTGCAGTTTTTATCTCCATCAGTGAGTTAAGTTGAACTTTACATCCATATGTGGCCAGATGAACTACATCGTGAAGATTTTTTAAAAAGATTTTAAAGGTGGGCACCAAAGGTTAAGATCTGACCAAATGTGAAGTATGTTCAAAATCTCCCTTTCAGTTCCTGAGATACAGTGATGAATGAGTGAGGTAAGGTGTTTTTATTTAAAATCAGAACATCAATGACGTAGTAGCTCATCTGGTTCACAATCCATCTCAATTCACAAATTTTTTTGGTGATGATCCAGTGAAAGTGTTTGAGTTCATGAGTATTGTGACTACATGGTCAGTGGTATCCATTGTCATAAAAAGCATGAAAATATGTGAACACTCTAGCATGTCAAAGCACTGACCATACTACAGAGACATATTTTGTGAACTGTGAGCAGATGGAAGGACATGGACAAACGGACGGATGACAGGCACCTCGCCATAGCATTAGCTCATCAGTCCTTCAGTCAGATGAGCTAAAAATTTACATCATGTTATCCTTTTACACATTTGTGTAAAATGTTGACAATCAGCATATTAACACAAGTTATGGCAAAAAACATTATGCATGACTGCTGACCACTAAATTTCACTTAGTTTCTCCTTTAGTCAAAAGTATGGAAGCTTGTTTCCGCCACTAATTTCGAGAAAATAACTCAAAATTTCAACTTATTAACTCGAAATTGAGTTATTTTCTCAAAATATCGAGTTAGCTCTGCCAATCAGGAACCTACGTGAATGACGTCATTTCCTTTTTACCCGGAAGGAGATGGCGCAGTCGTCTACGTGACCTCAAATCCACACCTTTTCCATCGAGTAAACGGAGCAGAAGACGAACAGTCTGTCAGTCACAATGTCATTCATCCAACACTTCTGGTGCATCCAGCGATACCCATGAGACTGTCCTGAGGTTTCCAGTTGTGCTTGTATAAAAGCTGCCACCTCTTCCGCCTCTGTTTTGTTCTTTCTACACCAAAGTCTGTTGTTGTGTAAAATCATTTCGAGAGTACATTTGCTGATAGTAACGCCATGTGATTCAGCTAGTAACACAAGGATTTCATCATTAGTAAAACCACGCTGAAAAT
>VUQH01003211.1:0-12430 GCA_015106775.1 Etroplus canarensis
AAAAATAAAAAAATTTTTTTTTTTTTTTTTTACACGCTTTGGCTGAGCCTTTGCACAGAGGAAGACACTGCAAAGAAGACTAGAAGATCTTACTTCTAGATGAAGAGCTGCTTGGTCACTATTAAGCACTATTTATGGTTTTTGGTTGAGCTGCATGTCTACACTGTGAACTCTAACCATAAAAGCCCAGACAGGCAGGAAACTGCTAAGGAAGTGGTTCTGGGTGCTTAAGGAGCAAAAGCTCTACAGCAGAAATGTGCTGCTGTAATTTCGGAACTTTCACATCCTCTTTGGTTTTGCTTATGCTAAAACTGAAGCTGCAAAGATCTTCGTTTGGGTAAAGTAAAATGCATTTAAAAACTAAAAGAAAGCGAGATTTGTGAAATGAAGAGTTGAATTTGCTTTTTTTTTGTTTTCATGTTTGTGTTTAAAAAAAACGTCACAAAAGCCAACCAAACACAATACCATCTGCAGTTAAGTCAGATCTGACACAAAAAGTGCCAACTCATTCGTTGTTTGGAAACGAGAAAATGCCTGTAGTGAGAGAAGATAAATGGTGGCTTTGTAGTATGAGAGACATACTGAAGTAATCAGCTGAAGTAATGCGATTTGCCCTTGACTACTTCTTGTTGTTTTAATCTGATGGGCAGAATGTACTAGGATTTTGTCAAAGTGATAATACTTTTATGTTTGCATACCAAAGTGTGCGTATCAAAGATGTGCAAATTGCAAGAGATTTTGAGATGTTTGTAAGTCTCTGCCAACTACTGGATTATTTTTGTAATACCTCGTTGTTCATGTCCTTTTCCTCTCAGCAGCAGCAGCAGCAGCAACAGCAGCAACAAGTGAACCGGAGCAGCCAGGAGGACAAAGAGAAAGAGGAGAAAGAGAAGGAAGGAGAGCGAGATGAAGAAAAAAATGATGCTGAAGACAAGGAAGATGGAATGAAGTGGGTTGCTTTAAAGACTGACTAAAGTTTCTATGCAAGTTTAAGCATTGTGTGCTTTAAAAGTGACTTTACTTGCTGATTGTTTAGAAGGAGAACACTCACAGTAAAAGGAAAAGGTAGGACTGAGTGGAAATAATCGTGCGTGATGTGTAACTCTGAACCTGTTAAGCTGTAGTTATCTTATGAGTTACTCTTTTTCTCCAACTCACAGTTTTTAGAATTATTCCATGTCAGGATGCAGGAAATAGAGTAGGAGTAATTTTGGCTATTGGGAGTGGATCTGGAAATCCAATCATTCTGTAACCCTTGAGCTCTTTCTCCTTCACCTCCAGCCAGACTTTCCACCTACGACAAATTCAAGCATCCATTTGTTCTCCCTATTAGAGCAGCTGATTTCCTGTTGATGTTTCTTCTTTTGCCGATAGTGCCGAGTCTCATTTTTAAAACTGTGCTTATTTTGTTAGCGTGAGTTGTTTTGGTGAGGAAAATAAGCATTGTAATTAACTAAGCTGGGTGCAGTGTTGAAGGAGGGGGTGTTTTAGGGCACGGTGCCCACAAAGGAGGCAAAACAACAGTAGGAATTTCATTGCTTTCTATTGCCTGTAAATTATTAGATAAATCCAGCACTGTGTGTGTTTTTAGGTGCTATATTACGTTGTCAACTGAGACTGTACACTATAGCAGTTTCAAGCAAAGGCAGGTCATATTTATTTGTAGTTGTGTCAGACTACAGGATGACGATGATGAAGCATTGCCTGCTGCCTCCCTGCTCTGAGGCAAGGCCAGGGGACTCCATGACTCCCAGCACATCCCCACTGCCTGCCTGTCAGCCCTGGCACAGCTGGCTTGCCTATATTTAGTATGCCACCAGCATCCCTCAGCAAGATTAATGGAGCTGGGGGAAGATGAATGGAGGAGCAGAGGGTTCAAATTCAGTGGCTGTCTCTTGGCATGCCATTGTGGTGACACTCGATACATTATCCCAGGAAAGAAAAGAATGGAAAAAGCCGCGTCTGCATACATGTTCACAGTTTGTCTTTTAAGTTTGTGTTTCTTTCTGAGGTATTCTCACCTGTTCTGATGTGGACAAAGATGTCTTTGCTTAGATTGGAGTGGTAAACAAATGCATTGTAGCAGAGTAGCAGCGTCAGCGATATGAAATGATTTTGTTGCATCTAGGAAACTCTTGCTTCAGTTTTAATTTACTGTTATGTTTGTCTACTTCAGTTACATCCTGCTCATCTCAGTATTGGAACTACCCAATGTTATTGTAGTGAGATGTTTCTTATACCTGCAAAAAGCAGGGATGTGATGGAATCATCAGTGCTGCTGCTGAAAATCCTTTGTGTCATCCTGATAACACAAAAACAGTTTGATACAGGGTTTGAATTTTGGTATAGTAATAGACCTCCCTGAGATCCTGATAAGAATTTCAGCCATTTTGAAAATACGTATTTGTCACTAGGTGGTGTTATCTGTAACGTTTTTACATTCTTAGCCATATCTGTGTCTATTCATTCATTCTGTACAAGACGAAAACCAAATTGATCGTGGGATCATACGCGTTCATGGCAGCGCCATGTCATTATCTGACACAATTGCCATCTACTGTTGCTGCCACTGAAATCAGTAAAAAGTGCACATTTTTAATCATATCTCTGTGACTATTTGTCTGATCTGCACGAAACAAAAATCAAATTGGTTATGGGATCATATACTTTTACAATGACACCATGCCACCACAAATCTTTCATGTGAGCACAATAATGTAAAAACCATTTGGAGAATTTTGAATTTTGGCACAGAAATAGACCTTCATACTATCTAGAACTCATTAGATTTTCAGCCATTTTGAAAATACGTATTGGCCAGCAGGTGCTGTTTTCTGGAAAATGTTTACAGTTTTAGCCATATTTCTGTGACTATTTTTCTGATTTGCACGAAACAAAAATCCAAATTGATGGTGGGATCATATACTTTCATGGTGACATCATTTTATGTCTGCTGCCATTGCTGTCTGCTGTTGCTGGAGCTGAAATCAGTAAAAAATATCAGCGATATTATGGAATCGGATTCAGTGCTGCATTTGTTGGTTCGTAATCATCAAATTTCTTTTAAAAAGAGAAAAAATAACCATGGCATTTAACCTCAGATCATGTCAAGTGGGGTCAGGTTAGGTCAGCATTCATAAAGAAATTGAGGCTTTTTCAGGATTTACCTTCAGTGTTTGCGCTACGTTCATGGGGAGCTAGTTCTGGATAGTGTTTTTATTGGTTTGAAATGTGTCAAGGTTCCTGTTTGATTATTTTGTTCATTGGCATCATATGACATTACAGGAATTTTTATAATCCCAATGAACAGATTTTGCTTGTGTTTTGGCCTTCAGTCTGATCTTCTGTAATAAAACGCTTTAGTTAAGTACAGTTGGACTGAGAGCATTCGGTTGTTTGATGATTAAAGCACTGCCCTTTTTGTCCATATCAGTGGCTTACCATGCTGCCCAGAAGTTAATGAACTGTTTAATAGGTTTTAAATCCTATCAGTAAGCCATTCTATGCTGAGCATTCAAAAACCTGGGACAGTCTCTTGCTGACTCTGTTGACATTTTCCAAATACAGGGACGACACCTCTGGAGAAGATGCAGAAGACAAAGAGCCTGCTGTGGCTTTCAAGGGTCGACGCACAGCCAATAGCCAGGGGCGCCGCAAGGGCCGTATCACCCGCTCTATGACCAGCGAAGCGGAGGAGACCGCTGCACCGCTGCTCAACAATGAGCTTGGTCAGTCTCAGTTGCATTGCAGCAAATTGCTGCTCTGTCTCTTCCTTCAATGTTAAAATAAATTGCAATGCCACTACAAGCACATTGCACATTTAACTTAAGAAGATGATATCAGATAGATAGATAGATAGATATATTTTATTGATCCGAAGCTGGGAAATTACACAATCAGATCGCTGTTAGACCAATTTCATGTTCAGATGTAACACTATACTTTATTATATTATCATTATAAACTAACTTACTAAATAACACCATTATTTCTAACTAGGGGCAAAACAGTAAGATGATACACTGGTCAGTAAAAAATGTAGGAAAAAATATGTGCATTTGTTAAGAGCATTTAAGCATTAGAGAAGTTTTACCAATAAATATTTGCTTCTATCAAACAGGATTGAGTTTAGTCACCTTTGATCTAGTTGTGGCCTTTGGTCCCACACCACCAGAGTGCACTGTTGGTCCTTGGTCTTCATTTGTTTATTCTCATTCAGTCTTGTACTCACTACTTTCCCCTTTTTACATGCATAAATGGCATGATAAGATCAGAATTGTTGAAAAATGTGTCCACATTAGGCATGTACCCCAGATCCTGTTGGCAAAAGATGGAAGAATTATTAAAGGACGAAATACTGTGTCAGCAGTGTCCCCCTGCTTAGCTCTGTTTTGTGTTCTCACAGATGGTAGGTATGTAAGCAGTGCACACATGGACACACTTGCTGCTGGCCAGGATGGCATTTTTGATGTTTCAGCAGTTGTATATGCATACAGCAGTCGCTTCTACAGCACAGGTTTAGTTACCAGGAATCCCCAGGTGACTCAGGCTGTAGGGTCTCTCAGTCAGCAGCCCCACCCTTGCTACTGTTTTTCCTCTGCTAGCAGAAGTGCTAGCTGGCCCACTGTGCCAGCTAGCAGAAGTGCTAGCTGGCCCTCTGTGCCCTTCACAGGTCCATATAGAGGACACATAAGCACAGGCTCCTGCTGTGCTGTCTGTCATGCAGGGCCAGGGACAGCCTGGCTTATGGCCTGTGCAGGGAAAGAAGCCAGTTGTTATGTCTATAATCATTAACTGACTTCTCTCCTTGGATTTCCTGCTTCCACCATCTAAAACAAACAGTCCCCAGCAACCCATGCTGCAGTACTTCACCGGCAAGCAGTACAGGCCACCCTCCCCCCACCCTCTTATTCTTTTTTTCTTTAATTTCTCTCTCTCTCTCCTTTCCTCTTGTCAGTCACTCCCTAACTGACTTTGTGACAACTGCCCACTCCCCCCACCTCCTCCCGCCTTCTCTAACTTGTTGGTTCTCTATTTTTTTTTTTGATGTTTTTTTGACAGCCAATTTGGAAATGAATGAGAGCTCTCGCTGGACTGAAGAAGAGATGGAAACTGCCAAAAAAGGTAAAACAGAGAAACCTTTAATTTTTCCTGTGATATAGCTTTATTAGAGTTTTTATGTAACAGCACTGCTCAAGAACTGTTCAAAAGCATAGCCAAGTGATGTGGCTGTTGCTTCCTGTTAGTGTGGTTGCAACCACCACGTGCTGCTCGGTTGTGTCTGTGCATGTATGTGTCAGTCTGCCTGTATGGGGTCTGTTGCTCTTTGGAGCAGTTTCCCTGTGTCTCTGGGTCAAGGCAGCCTGTCGTTTATCAAGAAGGCTGTAAAGTCTGCCCCTTATCAACCAGCCCCTGCAAATGCAGCAGTCATTAACTCAGGCTGTTTATTGTCTCTGACTGAAGATTACTCGGAAGCCTATTCACAGAGGTCACTGACATTCTGTCAGTTTTCCTTATACCAGCACTCTCTGTGAGCATGTGGGGCTTTTTTATGTGTAGTGTATTAGCCTCAGGTATTGTTGCAGTGAGCTCTTCACCTTCAGTTTACTGTAATTTAGAGACAGGCAAGTGTTTTGGTTAGTATTATAATATTACTTTATTAAATACATTAAACATATCTTTTTATAGATAACTTGTAAAATCTTGGACAAAGGTGATAAGCTACCTCTGTGTAACGTTAAGTTGTGTCCTCTGATCATGAGTCGTGGGTTTTCACTCTCAGGCGGCTGCTTTGTGGTAATTTGTAGGTGATGTGTCATTGTGCTTTGTGCGATTTTAACCGGTCCTCCCTCGCCTCTTGCACACAATTATCAGCAGTTCCAGTGTGATTTGAAAACCACATTTAGTATCCACTTTGTACTTTGTGTACTGTCTCCTACAAATTGTTATTTGTGTATGTGTGCAGGTTTGTGTGTTAAGAGGTTATTTTGTGATAACTGGCACTAGCCTGGCTCGAACACGGTCCTGTGTAGTAATCCTGGTTAATGTCTTCAGTTCCATTCTCCTGCTGTAGGATTAGTGGGGCACTCCATCCAAGAGGATTAGCTTGGCAGCTCGGTGGGAGTGGGGCTTCTATGAAGGGCTTATGTAACCATAACCACAGAACCCCAGATACAGTACTGATGGCTGAAGAGGAGGAGGTCCTTTTGTCATCAGTTCTAGCAACCACCCCCAGACCTGTCAAAAGGGATTCCCCTTCCAAGAATTCAGACACTCCAAGATCACAACCTTCCTCCTTCTATTTCCTCATAGTATTGAATAAGCTTGTCAAGGTGCTTTCTGCAGCAGGTGCTTGACATGTATATGTTTTAAAGAGGCTTAGGTGTCCTGATGCTAATGTGTTTATCCCCTTGAGCTAACCAGATCTGAATAATGGCATTTATAGTTCCTGGCTGGGCTTCATCATTCGTGCATGGCAGTGCCAGCCAGCATTGCCTTCAAGGATGGCACAGCCACACTTGGAGATTGATCACTCTTGTCTTCCCTGCTCAAAGTTTGGCACCTCAAACAAGGGATGACCAGGCTTTGTAACTCTTCTGTCTTCAACCCATCAGCTCTGCCTGCATGAATGTGTGCACATGCAAGTAATGTGTAGCAAAGGTTGTAGCTGTGTGTGTTGGTGTGTGCACCAGCCTTGGCCAGCCTTTATGTAAGTGCACTAATCTGCCAGGCTTCGCTTGGGTACAGGCAGACAGGCAGGCGGATAATGGCCCCAGCTCTACATGCTGGAAGAACCCATTTAAAGGAGCGGCAGGTAGAGAATGCCATATTATCTTTCCCCCCTTTCTCCTCTGCTGTTGCTCCAACTCTCTCTCGTTCTGTCTCTCGGTTGGGAAGATGGCAATGGCCCAGATTGGCAAGAGCTGTAGAAGATTTGGCAAGTGCCTCTTTCCCCCACTCACTTTCTCTCTCCTCTCACTGTGTGTTGTTATAAACTGGAGAGGTCACATTCAAGATGAAAAGCAGGTCAGTCAGGAAAAATGTGAAAGCCTTTATGCTTTCTCATGGTATCAACATCAACTCCCTCTCTCACCCCTCCTGCCCCCACTCTTCTCTGTGCTTACTCTCCACTTCTGTATCCTTTCCCTTTCTCCATTGTCTCTCTGGCTCAGTGGCTCTGCTCTCTGTGTGTTTCCTCCTTCTCTCCAGGCTGCTCTCTCTCTCTTTGCTCTGTGTTTACTCTTGGACTGCCTGAGTGTATGTTTGTGTCTGTGTGCTAGAGTATTAACAAGAGAAACAGAGAGAGAGGGTTCGAGTGAGTTTGTAGTCACTCATGCGGTTGTGTGTCTGTGCGCGCACATATGAGAGAGTGTGTGTGTGCGTGCCTCAGTGCCTGCTGGCAGAGTGAGGTAGGGGGAGGGACAGACCGACGGAAAGAGGGAGGGAGGGAAAAAAGAGAGATAGAGGAGAGATCAGATGAGGGGAGAGAGAGGCTGAGCACATAGAACCGCCCCACAGTCCCACTTTCCTGTGGAAGTCTTCCCAGACGACCGCCATTGGGGAGAGCAACGACTGAGAAGAACAGACCAGCACTAACTAAAGCACAGGGAGGACAGAGGGAGCGGAAAAGGAGAGGAGAGGCCAGGAGCATGTGCTGGTTTGGAGAATGTCAACCTGACACCAGCTCAAGTATCAAGCCAGCTGGCAAGAGGACTACCGAGACTGAGCTGTTTTCATCTCCTCTGCTCTGGATCGGAAGGCCCAGCCCTGAAGAGCTTCCCTGCTGGCCCTCTAGAGATCAGTCTGTCTGATAGGTCTATATACAGCAGGGCCGCGAGACGACGGCTGGAGCGACAGGCATGTGACAGACAGGAACAACCACTTTCTGGCTGCACCAGGTGTTGATTGGACTTTTTCTGGGAGGAGCTAATGAGAGTACAGTGTCCTGATTGGGTGGGAGGCTACCACCTGTTTCAATATTGCTGCTTCTGATTGGATGTTTGTTGCATGTGTGTTGTTCAGAGTAACTAAGGCCCTGAGTCAACCAGAGCTGCTTGGGATTATGTTTAGTGTGTTTGCATATGAAGGATCAAACTGGATCTAGCTCGAGGTCATCACAAAATGACCTTTGACTTTGAGTAAATGAACTTCCCTGTTATCGCATTAGTTTCACTACATGCCGCAAAGAGTTTGTCTTACTTATATAAATGTGTTTGTTCTTATACCAATGTTAGTTTCATGGTTGGTCTGAGCATGTGCATATTTGTTTGTACTCTTATCAGTGTGGAGGGTGCCTGACTTGTTGGGCAGTCTACCCCCACCTGACTGTAAAAGGTTATTAGGTGTTGGTGGTCACGTGTCTCAGTCCTCGTGGACAGAGTCAGGCTGACTAGTCTTTGCTTTTTCCCCTAGGAGAAGCCTTTCTAGCAATGCCTTTCGTGGCGGCTATGAATATTTCAAGCTGAAAAACCTCTTCCATTTGAACACTTGACAGGTTGAAGGTGCGCAGCAGCTTTTAGACACCAGAAGCTCAGACTTGAAGATCACCCATGCCTGTTATGGCAGTTCTTTTTATCTTAGTATTAATAAATTCTCTGCAGGGCGGTAAATATTATATGTCTTTGTGCTTCTGCTGCAGGATTCACAGCTTTACTAACTGTTCTGTTTTTTATTACATTTGTAGGTATGTGTGACACACATAATGTTTGACTTATGTAGGTGCAGAGATAAATATAATGGAAATTATTTTTCAAGAGATGGATCAAGACAGTTTTTTGGATACTTTTGCACATTTGAAGTGACATTTTTTTTGTCTTCATATCAGGATCATAATTATCAATATACACAAAGTCCTAAGAAAAATTTCCAGGAAATGAAACTTGCAAACAACCAATAAACCAGCTTTTATTGCAGTTATTACATAGTAATAGTCTTATCTCTTACAACTCAATCAAGAGCTGGTATCAGATTCAAGCTTTCTGATTATGACGAAAGTTGAAATGACAAAGCTGTTAACAGCTGTCCTTTCCTTTCCTTTGGCTCGAAGTTCTGCATGTTGTCCTACTACTTCCATTAAGTGATGAGATGCAAAGACCTCTGAACCTATGGCCAAGGTTATCCCAAGACGTGTTGGCTCTGTGCCCGTTAATAACACCCCTCCCACCAGCCCCCAACAACCTTTTGAGAGGCTGTCCTGTTGCCAGGACCTGTCAGGCTGGCACAGGAAACAAGTGGGTGGTGTAAGCTAAGCCTCTTACAACACACACTGTTAATGAGCGGCCTTTTAGCTAACAGCAGACTCTGGGAGGGGGCACTGGAGCAGATTCTTTGCTATGTGTATTTCTCATTCACTTGTCCTTTCACACTGACTGCTCTCTGTATCTCTTTCTTTAGCACATATACACTTTGTATTTGTGTCTGTGTGCTTCTTGTGTGTTTAGTGACAGGTTGATCTATCATAGCTCTGGCACAGCGGGTGCCTGTAGACTCTTGTGTAAGGCCCAATCATGTGCTTGAATGGGTAAAGGACTTGGGTTTCTTGGAATTAGGTCACATCAAAGTCAGTTAGAATATGACACACAGTGACCCCGGTGAGGAGAGCTAGTGATGTCATTGGTTTGACTGACGGTTCACCTACCACATTAGAACTCCCCTCTCTTTTACTCTATCAGTCTTCTCTCTTTTTCTCTTTGTCTTTCTCTCTCTCTGTCTCCACTTAGGACATCTGTGGCATCAAGCCATGCTGCTGCTGGGAGAGTGGGACAGTATGTTACAGTTTAGACAGCTGTAAAGAGACAGATGTTTCTGGCTATTGATTTACAATGGAGAGGCTTCCATGCTGTACACTTGAAGAGATAGAGATAGCATTGATAGTATAACCAAAATAACCATTAAATTTACAGTCTTCATAAGGAGTGCACTTTGTACAGCTTACATCTTTTACAGCTGCATAGAGAATATCAGGTCAATGAGGCCACATATATGTATGTCTGTCTCTTTGTATGTCTTTGTTTTAGCCCCATCTTAATCCCTCTCCCTGTTCATCTGTTAATTCTAGGCCTTCTCCAGTATGGTAGGAATTGGTCCGCCATCGCCAAGATGGTGGGATCAAAGACCGTGTCACAGTGCAAAAACTTCTACTTCAACTACAAGAAAAGGCAGAAACTGGATGAGATTCTGCAGCAGCATAAAATGAAATCGGTAAGCAGAATGAATGTATCATGCTTCTGTATTGCTAAGAAAGTCAAGTAATTTATGCTTTTTGTGTGCTATTATGCCATAAGATTGTATTGCTGTTTTTTTAGGGGCTTTTTAAAATTAGTGTGCATATTTTCACCCAGGAGAAGGAACGAAAGGCTCGTCGTAGGGGTAAAGCCTCACAGAATGAGGAAACTAGTGCCCCATATGCACCAGAGGAGGAGGAGATGGAGGGTTCAGGAGCCAGCTGTAATGAAGAAGAAGCCCCTGAGGATGGAGAAGGTACATCAATCCCAGGAGCTACATAAATAATGCTTAAATCCTGATCACAAAACTGTCTAATTGACAATTCTTCAGAGTTGTTTGTCTTTTTGATTCTTGTTTTTTTTAATGTATTGTTTCTGTATTGCATTTAATATTTCAAATTTCTTGAACATGTAGATTTACAAAAAGCGTTTCTGAAAAAATAGAAACCCCTCAGTATATTCATTTCAAGATCACTGCTAACTGCAAGCTTAATTTTGTGCACAGACTTAAAATACAGGGTGTTTCAAAAAGACTCATTCAATTTCAATGTGGTATATGTCTTGATACCAACATGGGACAGTTACACAAAGTTACAAATGTTATTGGTGGTCTTTTAAAACTTTATGCCCCAACCTTTCATGTGGTTGCAGAGATATAGTGATTTCAATTCGGGTCCATCTTTCTAAAATGCTCCGTAACACCTCTTTTACAATTAAGTACTGAAAGCCTGTAAAGGTAGAAATTATGACAGAGTTGTTGTTTTTATTGCTTTTGACTGTACACATGTACCTTGTAAATGGCACCTGAATCTATGTCATTTAGTATAACAGAAAAAGTCTTTAAGCAGCACCTGTTGATTTAAAGAATCATGATCTACGAACATTAAAATTAAAAATGCTGCTGTAGTTTGTTGACAGAAGTATACTGCGTAGACTGTATTTCCGCAATAGAGTGCTGAAGCCCTGGGGGATTTCATCCATCATCCCAATTGGTTTTGTGTTCCCCTTTATTGTACAGTGAAACCTGATTAGGCAGAAGATTGGCACTGTGAAGAATCTTGTTTAGCAGAAAGAGATAGGAGAAAGATGGAAGAAAAAAGACCAGTGAGAAATAACACAATTTAAAGTATTAAGCCCTAATTTGTGTTTCCTTTTGTGTCCCTGCCAGGTGGAGCCAACAACAGCTCTGACACAGAGAGCTTGCCCTCACCGCACTCATCTGAGGACAGCAAGGCTAAAGAGGATGGCTCAAGCAGGTCGAAGGGCAGCTCAAATGCTGGCGACAAGAAGGAGGACCTTTCAGATGTGGGTCAGACAGAGGAGGAGAAACCTCCAATCAAGGAAGAGGCAGATTCAGAAATCATACGGGAGATAAAGACTGAAACAGTGGAGCCCAACAAAGAGCAGTTGCAGCCAACACCACCCAGTGATGCAACAGATAAAAAACCTCCCACAGCAGAAGCAGAGGAAGTCAAAATCTCCATCAAGAGCTCCAAGAAGGATCACACGGCCAAAACAGGCTCTCATGGAGACAGTGACTCTAGTGCCACTTGCAGTGCTGATGAGGTGGAGGAGACTGACAACCCAGACAAGAATAGGTGAGAATTCTAATTGGATATAGTGGAAAATGTAAAACAGTAATTACCCATTTGTTTAAATTCAAAACATTTTATACTTCAATTAGGCGCAACAATCAAGCCACTGACTTGTGAAGGGAATGACACTGGTCACCTTGCTTCAGTGCAGTGTTCTAGACATTTTTGGCCCTGCCATTCGTGTGGTTGTTACTTTGACTGCTAAATATCACTTATCTAGGTATTTTTGCAGATGCAGTGCATTCTAGTATTCTTCAAAAACTTATAAAAACACAATAAAAATGCCAGGGCATTGATCGAGTCTTCAAATTTCTCAGATCCTTATCCTATTAAACAGTATCCAACCATTCATAGTGCCACAGGACACCCCCAGAGATCCTGTGTCCTTGCTCCAAAGACTCAAACCTCTTTTGATGGCATAATGGGAACCTACGTAATATTAGGCAGATGGTTTTAATCTTGTGGCTGATCAGCGTATCTCTTGCTTGTTTTGTTTCTCCATTTACATCTTTAGGCCTGTTTGAGAGCATTACTGTCAAAGGGCTTCTGGGTTTTGAGTGGTTTACTAGGTGTTTTACTTCTCTGTTCTGACACTGCAGACATTAGAACATA
>VUQH01003211.1:12450-23709 GCA_015106775.1 Etroplus canarensis
GAAGTGGTAGTAGTTGCCTAGTTACACTGTACAACGTTGAAGCCATATTTGGCAAGCTACTTGTTTGTATACCACGCGTTGCGCTTTTTTATTACCCAGAGATTTTATTTACACTTCGTATGAATGAGCATGTATATTTACCTTCATATATGTGTAGTGTGTATTAGTGAATGACGCCACCAGAAATTGGTGTCAAAGTGCGTGGGAGGACTGATTAGTCGTGTTTGTATGGTATTTGTTCAATTTTTTCCATGACAGCAGACTACATGTACTGGCAGAGCTGAAGGAAACGTTGCCCTCTCTGCCAAAGCAAACAGAGAGTGTGTGTGTGTGTGTGCTTGTAAAGATACACTCTTGTGCTTCTGTCCATCAATTTGTGTGTTTGACTGTAATTCAGAGTATGTTGTGTGCTTTTTGGCAGATGTGTAATACATGGATATGGCTCTTTACTTCTCTTACAGTTTCAGGCTATTTCAGTACTCATCATACTACATCAGTGGGTAGAAAAATGTAACAAGTGATATTGTACCCTTTATTCTCAAGCTCTTCTTCACTCCTACTAAATTATTTCTGTCCATGTGTGTAGAATGACGTCACCACGGCCAAGCCTACTGAACTACACTCATGATGGGGTCATATCATCCACACTACAGAAGCCCATGGATCTGAAACAGCTGAAACAGAGAGCAGCTGCTATACCACCTATTGTAAGTTGCTAGTATGCAAAACTACTCTAACAGAATCCAAGAATAAAAATATGAACTTGAAAATGAGTTTAACGAGACCCTTTAAGTCCTTTATGTGCCTTTTCAGTAAAGAGTGTCTTGGCTTTTCCAGCCTTTTAAAGTATCTTTGTGTCCCACACAAAACTGATTTACACTCACTCACTCATTCGTTTACTATTCCATTGCAATGTTCAGTCCTGTCTTTCTGCTTACATAGATAACAGTATAGCAAGTGGTATTGTAAAATCATATACGATCATATAAGATAAGCCTACCAGATGGAGGATAATGAGAAATGAGATGGCAGGCATTAGGGAAACTTAAGCTTATCAAGAAATAAGAGATGTGTGTCAGTTGTCATGCTTATCAGATATTTTATGTGGCTAAGCATATGTCATGCACCTAGATTGGAATGGGCTTGTGTTATGTGTGTGGCATATGTGTAACTTTTTTTCCTGTTGTCCTGTGTGCAGATGCCAGAAGCCTCAGTGCAGGGGGGTCAGCAGAGTGGGGGTGGAAAGGCATTGCTGCCCCACCACGCTCTGGCACTGTACCAACAACAGATCACCATGGCTCATGGGGAGTCCTCTCAGGAGGTCAAACAACAACAACAGCAGCAGCAACAGCAGCTTTCAGGCCAGCCAGGCAAACAGCAGCCTTATACCCCGCAGGCAGACAGAGATAGGGAGGCTCTTCACAGCAGCAGCCCACGTGTTCGCCCGCGCAGCCCCTCCACCAGTGAAAAGGATGGTACGCACACCTCCTTTGCAGCAGAAAACTGCTCTTACTGCCTGTAAACTGATTAATCCACTAAAGTTAAAAATGTAGGAACTGTTCAAAATTTTAGGCATTTAACTCTAGCTTTCTACATGACAGTGTCACTCGACTGCAGCGTGTATAACATGGTGTTTTTAGAAAAAAGATTGGGCATTAATGAAAATCTTTAAAAAAAATATTGAGGTTAATGAAAATCCAGTACAACATGTCGTTCTAGTTACATTTGATCTAGTTTTACTTTGTTGGTCCTTGCTACACACTCTAACCTTGAGTCTATGTACTCTAGTGTTTAGGGCATTCAAGTGTTTCTGGGACACTCGTGGAGAGGGAACTGATAAATGATCTGGTATTGCTATTGACCCAGAAGGGAATATAGTCTAGTTCAGTGCACTCACTGTAAGCTTTTGGAATGTGAATCTGTGAGAGCACAGCACAAGACTTTTAACAGTCCGCACAAAGACAGGTCTTTTATAACCAGCATGGGCACAGCAGCTGTAAACTCCAAAGTGCTTTAGCCATTTTTTAATTCATTTTATCTGACATAGGGGGAGGTGTAGATATATATTCAAGCTACTATTTATCAGTATTTTTCTGCAGGTGATCACCATGTGGGGGTAGTAGTAAAGTGCTTATGTAGAGACATTAAAAATGCTGTGAGGATTCGATTATCTGTGGTGTGTTTGTGTCCCTTCAGAGCTGGAAAGCAACGAAAGGTGGTTACTGACTCTTCTGCAGGGATTAAGTAGGTTCACCCATTGCCTTTTACCCCTACTTTTTTCTAATCACACATTTAGCAAACTGCAGTTTAATCCCTTCCTCAGCTGGTTTTTACTTTTTGCACTTTAAATATTAGCAATGGGTTTATAGTGCTTGTTAGCGAATCAATTCAGTGGTGTGTCACTCCTGCTGGGAAGTGGCATGTGTGGTTCTTTGTCATCATCACTGTATGATGACAGTGATGATGGTTCCAACAGCAGTAAGTTAGTAATGGCAAAAGGATGGCTTCTTTGATTAGTGAAGGTCTAGTTAAGAGTTGTGTCTTGGTCTTGACTCTCTCTGTGTGTTGATGTTGCAGAAAAGCCCCCGGCTTTCTCGCCACATGGTGAAGCCAAGAAACAGACGCAGGGCCCTGATGACTTGAGGACGTCCAACTTGGGCCGCCCAGTTCTCCTTCCTTACCCAATGTCACCACGAGACATGGCCAAGATTAGTCACGACCAGCAACTGCTCCACTTCAACTGTAAGTATTCCCTTTACTTACTTTATCTTTAATTCTTTACAAGTATCACAGTGTGTATTGTAACATGTATTCAATATTGTGGAAACTTTAAACAAAACTATGTCTTGATACTAAAGTTCCTCTTGTTTTTACCATAAATCAACTGTTCAAATCAATCTTATCTCACCCATCTGCCAGCGTTCCAGCCAGCAGGTGGCCACCCCTCGCTGCCACAGGACAGTGGAAGGCTAGCAGCAGTGAGACCCCTCACCATGCCAGAGCCTCCACCTCTTATTTCCTCCTCTAAGCCAGGAGGCTCTATCACACAGGTACAGTATCACACTAAAAACATTAAGTATCATGCCTGGGTGATGGAAATCATGATTTGTTTTGATCAGTGATCATGGTTATTGCCGTTATGACCATGTATGGGTTTCTTTAGGGCACCCCAGTACAGTTGCACAGCCCAGGTCATGGGTTGGACCATGGGAAGATGTCTTCCACGCAGATGGGGTTGCCTTGGATGGATCAGAGGAAAGGGGGTGAGTAAAACTGGCAGAGGGGATTAATATACTCTGTTTTTGTTACTGTCTCTCTGTTAATTCCTTGCTCTTTTCTTTCTGTAATCCACTATACAATAGGTGCTTTTCCATTGGTAAAGCAGGAACAGCTGTCCCCTCACAGCTCATCCTCCCAAACTGATAACCCATCAACCCAAGGGGCATCTCATGATAGTGCTGCTGGACGTGGTAGGTATTTTATTTACATACTAAGTAAAGCATGCATACTAAGTAAGCAAGAAGCCATATATCATAGAATAACAAAGTCAAATCATGACCAGCTTTCATTCCACTACTGTCATGCTGAAGAGATTTACCACCTCAGCATGACAGTGACCTGAGGCACATGGCAAAGACCAAATTGGAGTGACTTTTCTAAACGTACTTGAGTGACCCAGGCTAGATTTTAAATCTCAATATAAAATCAGTGGGGACTTGAGTTTGCTGAAGCTCATCTAATCTGACAGAGCTTGAGAAGATGTGAAGAATGGGGGAAAACTGCCCAAATCTGTGTGCCAAAGTGGTACACTTGTACTCAAGAAAAATTTAAAGCTGCGATTACAGCCAGTGGTGCCGTAAGACTGCATCCGTGGAAAACTTACTGAAATAATTTTTTCACTATGAAAAGGAGAATTATAAGTTTGTGGCTTTTGGGGTGACTTTGCAGAACTTTTGCAAACATTCATTCCTAGTTGAATGCATTCCACTTTTTTACTCTTAATATTGCTTTACAAGTTGGAATATACTGACAAAAGTCTCTTTCTTGCTGTCCTTTCAGCTTCTATTACAGCTGTTCAGGGGGGTAGTATCACAAAGGGCTTACCAGGGACCAGAATGCATTCAGATTCCTCAGTTTCCTACCGAGGCGGCTCCATCACTCAGGTGAGCTCAGACCAGTGAAGTAGTCCTGTTGTCCTTTAATGAGACTACTAGACTGGAGTTAAAATGTCCCAGTTTTATGCTTTTGCAAGTTGTAGCCAGAAGCATTATGTTGGCAGGTTTTCTGCGTATGTGTGTGGTTAAATATCTCGGTGACCTCACTTGTTTTGGTCATGACTCAGGAATTCATACGCCAGTTGTGACGAAATGTCACAAAAAATGCCAGAAATTATCAAATGAATGGATAGTATTTTATGACACAACGGTCAGTTCTGAAGCAACACAGACGTAAACTGTAACTTAACTGCTTGGTTGGGGCATCCAGCTGCAGAGATTGTACAGCCCTACTGATCCCAGTTGGGATTTATTTTGGTTTTTGACAAAGCTGAGTACACTTAATTCAAATTTGGTATAGAAGTAGAGATTTAAACAAACAAAAAAAAAAAAAAAACTGTTCAGAAAATCCTGGTTGGTTGAAGCATTTTAGTTGCCATTTCTATTAAAATACTTGTTGGCTGTTAGTTTGATGATGTAATCAACAGATAATCCCTGACCTCTTTGTTTTAACTCTCATTGCGACATGTGTGCCGTTTGTTACTGCTTAGTTGGGTGGGGCAATCCGTGTGTGCGTGTGTTAATGATATTCTGCTGACGGTGTTCAAGTTTGAGTTTTGTATTACAACAGAATTCAAAAACAGTTCCCTTCCCCTTTTTGAAGAACCTCTGAGTAAACTTTGCAATAGATTGAAATTACTTAAAATGTAGGTTTGCTAGAGACTTGCTATTATGTGTAAGATCATATTTGGCACACTTTTTCCTCTTATATAACAGCACCAAAGTGGTGTGCACAGGTTTTTACAAGATGGAAATGTTGCATTGAAACTATTGCTGTTAAATTATGTCAAGGTTCATGGGATCAGCACCATATACAGCTTGTACACTGAGAGGCCCTGCTCATTGTGATGGTTCATGTTGGCTCGTTTTGATGCAGTCATTGGCCTATGCTCATAAAGTGTAAGGCAACCACAGTCAAATTTAGCAGCCTTGGTGCATTTGAGCTTTGTACTTATGATGAAAGAGAGAAGCAGCAGAGCTGGGGAGAGGTCATGAGGCAGACCGAGCGCTGAAGCCAGTGGATTTCCATAGTGCTGTGACATAACCACAGTTCTGAGTGGCCCTGTCACCTTAGCAACAGGTACACAATGTACCATGTCTGTTCTCTCTCTTTTTAATCTATTTACTCTAGAAGCTGGCTATACCTAGTCATTGATATACCCATTGTAATATCACATCTAGTCACCAAACAAGAGAAAACATGTGTTGAAGGGTATTCTGTCCACTGTGGTAGATTAGTAAAAAGACAGATAAGTGAATGATAAACTCCTGTTGTAGAGGGACATCTTTGTTTGTTTAGCTTGCTTTAAGTGCACTGCTACATATGACATTGATGCATTTTCTTGAAGAGTAAGCAAGGGCAACTTAAGTCAATACTATTGGAGAGAACCCCAACTAGTCTAGCCTTTTACTTCGGCAGGGTATTCTTGAAAAAGCTGAAACCAACACAGTAAAACTTTTCCCTGAACTATTGCTGTTTCTCTGTTCAGCTGTACACTTGAACGATTTAACTCAGCGGGTTGGACTGGGTTGAGTCTCTACCGCCGCTTCCTCTACTGACAATGCTTAACCTCATTCATTAAATTGCACTTGGTTTTTTACTGTTTTCTTACCTTTACTGTAGTTAGCTAGTCTGCTTAGTCTCTCATTAAGCAATTAGTGAATTAGTCACACAGAACATCCATAGTTGTTCAGTCACTCACTGCACAGCCATTTTCTTATTTGTTATTGGTATTATTGATAAAACAATGATTTATCCCTCATGATGTGAAGTTTGTTTTCATTGCTCTAACTGTGGGATGTACTACCACTACTCCAAAAACCAGTATTTTATTTTCAGAACATAGAAAACATATCAAATGTTGAAAGTGAGACATTTTACCATTTCATTGCTAGCTCATCTTGAATTTGATGGCAGCAACACATCTCAAAAAAGTTGGGACAAGAGCAACAAAAGGTTGGCAAAGTTACCGGTACTAAAAAGAAACAACTGGAGGAACATGTTGAAATTAAGTTAATTGTCAGCAGGTCAGTAATGCAATGTGGGTATAATAAGAGCACCTTAGAGAGGCAGAGTCTCTCAGAAGTAAACCTTGGTTAGAGGTTCATCAGTCTGCGAGAAAATGTAAATTGTGGAGCAACTTCAGAATAATGTTCCTCAATACAAAACTGCAAAGACTGAATATTCCATCATTTTCAGTATGTAATATCATCAAAAGATTCATAGAATCTGGAGACATTTCTGTGTGCAACAGACATGACTGGAAATAAGTATTGGATGCTGGTGATCTTTGGGCCCTCAGGTGGCACTGCATTGCAAACAGGCATGATTCTGCCTTGGAAATCACTGCATGGGCTCAGGAACACTTCTAGAAATTGTTGTCTGTAAACACAGATCACTGTGCCATCCACAAATGCAGGTTAAAGCTCTGCCATGCAAAGAAAAAGCCGTATGTGAACATGAATCAACAGGAATGCCACCATCTTTTCTGGGCCAAAGCTCATTTAAAACGGGCTGAGGCAAAGTGGAAAACTGTTCTGTGGTCAGATGAGTCAAAATTTGAAATTGATTTTGGAAATCATGGACACTACATCCCCTGGACTAAGGAGGAGATGGAACATCCCGCTTGTTATCAGCACTCACTTAAAAAAATCTGCATCTCTGGTATGGGGGTGCATTAGTGCCTATGGTGCTGGCAGCTTGCACATCTGGAAAGGCTCCGTCAATGCTGAACGCTAAATACAAGTTTCAGAGTAACATGTGCTCTCCTCCAGATGATGTCTTTATCAGGGAAGGCCTTACATGTTTCAGTAAGACGATGCTAAACGGCATACTGCAGCTATTACAACAGCTGCTTTACTTGTCTTCTTAGTAGAGAGTCCGGGTGCTGGATGGCCTGCCTGAAGTCCAAATCTTTCATCAATTGTGAAAACATTTGGGGCATCATGAAACACAAAATGTAACAAAGAAGACCCAGGACTATTGAGCAACTAAAATCCTACATCAGACAAGAATGAGACAACATTCCTCTCCCAAAGGTCCAGCAGCTGGTCTCCCAAATTTTTAAGGACTGTTGTTAAAAGAGGGGATGCTACACATTGGTAAACATGGCTCTGTCCCAATTTTTTTAGATGTGTTGCTGCCATGAATTCAACATATGCAGTTATATTTCATTAAATATTAAAATATCTCACTTTCAACATGTAATGTTTATGTTCTTCTGCATAAAATATTGGTTTATGAAATTTGTAAATCATTGCATTGTGTTTTTATTTATTTATCAAAGTGTAGTGGTGTAACCTTGGTAGTTAAAGAAATGCAAAATGAAATTCAGCTTCCATCCAGCTATAATTTCCTGCACGTAACACATGTCAATAATTTTACTGCTAGGTGTTGGATTTTTTTTTTATGTTTCAGTAAGACGATGCTAAACGGCATACTGCAGCTATTATAACAGCTGCTTTACTTGTCTTCTTAGTAGAGTGTCCGGGTGCTGGATGGCCTGCCTGAAGTCCAAATCTTTCATCAATTGTGAAAATATATATATATATATATATATATATATAAGTGTGAAATTGACATGTAAAAGTTTTTCACAAAACTTTCTAATTTGACAATTAAAGTCTTGCCTGTAGCCAAGGTTGACTCTTGGAGGTCCTTACTCTAACTTGCATATCAAAATCCTGATTAAACTTTTTTTTCTGAAGAACAGCTGTTGCTGCACACTGATGAAACAAAGTACAGGTCTCATTTCTTCTTTCTCGTCACCAAAGGGGACGCCGGCTGATGTGCTGTATAAGGGAACCATAACACGGCTAATCACAGAAGACAGTGCCAGCCGAGCTGAGAGGGAGCGGGATGAGGCACTGTCTAAAGGACATGTAGTCTATGAGGGCATTAGTGGGCACATTCTTACATATGACCGTGAGTATAACAGCTAGGCTCTAGTATATTTGTGCCATGCTCCACTATGGTTTTCAGTTAACTTTAGTAAAGTAATATTGATTTATTTAGTAAAAGTAATCTTGATCCAAACTATAGCTCACTTAAGAAATATTATCAACATCCTTCTTATCATTTTTGTCATTTTTAGGCCCGGCATCTCAGATCCCCAAAGATGAGGGCCGAGGCCCAGGGCAAGCTGGGGAAATTCTAGGCCTGAAGCGTTCTTATGATGTCATGGAGGGAGGCATCTCCAGAGGACTGCCTATGAGGGACTCACTATCTGCTGCCAACTGTGAAGGTGAGAAAAGACTCAGCTTGAAGTTTGACATGTATTTAATGACATTTCACTTTCATTATTTATTAATTTTATTCAGCAATGTTTAAACAATTTACCCCCTGGGATTAATTAAGTATTCTGATTCTGAAATCACTTACTGTAGTCTTACATCCTTCTATTCCTCCCGTTCTTTCTCCACCTCAGGTCTGATTGGTCGAGCCATGCCTCATGATAGTGACAGTCCCCATCATGCACCTTACAAGGATGCGCATCACATCCGTGGTTCTATCTCGCAAGGTAGCAAGCAGTTCTTTTTCAACATTTCAAAAGCTTTCTCAACACTTTTTCATTTTAAATCAAACTCTTGTTTCAACCTGGTGAGGCACTACTTTAAAAAAAATCACCCCTTGCAATGTATTCCTTGAAAATACAATGTTAATGCACTCTGTGGTTTTTGGTGACTCCAAAAGAGAATCAGATCGACTTTGCTTTACCAGTCACAAGTGATTTGGTGACGATGCATGGTTAAAGGCATTACCAGTCATTTGAAGAGACACAGTTGCACTGAGAAAAGTATTGGAGATGTTGCAGTGCATTACATCTTTAAACTCGGTGTAAAAGTGTCTGTCTGCCAAAATAATGCCATTGAATGTATTGTCATTTGTGTATGCATTCTTTGAAAGTACTCAGTCATTGCACTCTTTCATCTGACTTTACGCTCAGAGCTCACTCTACTGAATTGCAGAGAAAGGCGGCTTTTTCTTTTGTTTCTTCCCTGTCAAAAACTGATTGTGCTAGCTTACCTGCAGTCACTTGCCTAAAGAGTACTTATTGATGAAGCACTTTTCAACCCCCCAGCTTGTTAGGCTGAGCTGATATTCTGTTAGAACTATTCTTTGTATGTTTTCTCTCATGTTTCTCTACACTGCGTGCACAATTATTAGGCAAGTGAGTATTTTGACAATATCGTCATTTCTATGCATGAGAGGAGAAGAAGATACAAATTAACTGCCAGAGTTTTGAGAAGAATCAAATGTGAAGCTATCAGAAACCCATTATCCTCCAGTGCTGTCATATTCCAGAACTGCAACCTACCTGGAGTGTCCAGAAATACAAGATGTTCAGTGCTTAGAGACATGGCCAAGGTAAGAGAGGCTGAAATTCGACCACCACTGAACAAGGCACAGACGTTGAAACACCAAGACTGGGCCAAGAAATATCTGAAGACAGACTCTTGATGGACCAGATGGATGGGCCTGTGACTGGATCAGCAATGGGCATAGAGCTCCACTCCGACTCAGGCGCCAGCAAGGTGGAGATGGGGTACTGGTATGGGCTGGAATTATTAAAAATGAGCTTGTTGGACCTTTTCGGGTTGAAGATGGACTCAAACTCAACTCCTAACCCTACTGCCAGTTTCTAGAAGACACTCTCTTCTTGCAGTGGTGCAGAAAAAAGTCTTTTAAGAAGACCATGATTTTTATGCAGGACAGTTCTCCATCTCATGCTTCAAAGTACTTCACTGCATGGCTAGCCAGTAAAGGCCTTAAACATGAAAGAATAATGACATGGCCCCCTTCCTCACCTGACCTAAACCCTATTGAGAACTTGTAGCCCTTCTTAAACATGAGATGTACAGTGAAGGAAAACAGTATACCTCTCTGAACAGTGTATGGGAGGCTGTGGTTGCTGCTGCATAAAAAGTTGATGGTCAAGAGATCAAGAAACTGACAGACTCCATGGATGGAAGACTTTTGAGTGTTGTTGAAAAGAAGGGTGGCTATATTGGTCACTTTTTTAAAATGTCAGAAATGTTTATTTGTAAAGTTTGAGTTGTTTATTCTTCTCACTTTAACATATGACTATAAACAAGTTGCATAATAATTCTGCACACTAATACTTGCCTAATAATTGTGCACACACAGCTATTCTCATACAAAACCGAAACATCACTTTCTTTCACTTTTTTAAATATTCAGGTTTGAGGTTTATTAACATTTTGGGTTGACCAAGAGTCCTGAAAAATGCTGCTTGCCTAATAATTGTGCACACAGTGTATTTTTTCCTCTCTCCTTCATAAATGTATGCTACACACTCTTGTTTTAACATTAACAAGATTATGACAATTTTAGGTATACCTCGTCATCTAGACCCTCAGGATGGCTACCTGAGGAGGGAAGCAAAACAGATGAAAAAAGAGGGCTCCCCACCTCGTGGTCCTAGTTCTCTGTCTGACCCAATGAAAGGCAGAGAGACCATTGTGCCCACAGTTAAGGAGCTTGGGCGCTCCATCCACCTCATTCCAAAGGACGGCATCATCGTTCAGGTACAAATGATAATAACACATGTAGAGGCATTCAAGCACTTTATTCTTCCTAACTGATTAATTCCTATTGTGGTCTTTGCAGGGAGCCCTCACAAAGCAGGAGGTGACTGGTTCAGGGAAACGTCATGATGTCCGTTCCATCATAGCCAGTTCACCACGTTCCTACCACGGTGCACCCTCGCACCTGGATATGCGTGCTGACAGGAACCGATATGAAGAGGCACCTAAAGGACGCCCCAGTGCAGTGGTCAGTTCAGCTAGCCCCATAGCACGCTCTTCTCCCCTTACTCTGGGGTCTGAACAGGGTGGCAAAGCTCATCATAGCCCAGTGGGTTACGAGGATAAAGGCACCTTAAGGACCCCATACCCTGGGTCCTCACATCGTAGCTCCCCACTGTCCAGGGAAGCAGGCCAAAGGCAGCATGAGGGTGGGTAT
>VUQH01003213.1:0-14618 GCA_015106775.1 Etroplus canarensis
CTGCCATCTTAGGTATTAGAGATCTCAAATGTTCAATTTAGGCTTGTACGCTTGGCCTTGATGCAATAAATGATATTATGCACTGTAGAGGGAGAAATATGAAAATCCCTTCCAGTCTTTCTGTGAGAAATCTTGTTTTTACACATTTTTATGATTTTTGACAAATTGGAGATTCTCTGTCCATCTTTGCTCCTCAAATAATCAGCCTTTTGTGCATATTGCTTTTGTACCAAATCCTGATTACAATCACTTATTGACATCCCCTGTTTCAAGTCACGTCACTATTTGATTACTTTACCTCGTTACTGGCCTTAATTTGACCGAGACCCAACTATTTTTTGGAATGTGTTGTAGGCTTAAAATGCAGGAATGGATGTATATTAACAAATGAAGTAAAGTTGCCCAAACAAAACATGAAATAATTTGGGATCATAGTACCGTCTGCAAGGAAATAAAAATCCAAGTAAACGTATGAATCATTGCATTTTTTTATTTTGTAATTTGAATTTATCATGTCAACCTAACTTTTTTTTGATTTGGGGTTGTACTATTTAGCCAGTCACACTGCAAAAAGGGCACCAGATATTAATACTTGTTATGTGTCAGCTGTGAAACTGAAATGCCCCTAGTTGCATGGTAAAAACTGTTTTAATAATAATAGCTAATACTAATGATTCCAGATGAAAAAGATTTGTTGTGTGCTTAACTCATAATAAATAATCCTTAAATATTTAACTTTGCTGGTGAGTTATCAATAATTATCATTGAAAATGTGAAATACTTCAGATTCCAGACCAGATTTAAAATATAGTTGTTTCTTCTTGAAATAATGCTAAACTTAATCTAATTCTTGCTTATTTATTGCAAGCAGTTTTTATTTACTTTGTTTGATAGTAAACTACAAAATCTCTGGTGTTTAATGATAGAACAACAAGAAATCTCAAGGTATGGACTTGATGGATAAATATTAATTTTGCTATTTCTGACAGCTGACAAGAGTCATCATTGTGAATTATAATAACTTGCAGTACTAGCTCTGAGACACAAGTCTTCAGTTTTAAAACTACTGAAGTGAATTACACTTTATTCATCTTAAAGGAAAGTTATGTAATGTAACTGCATACCAAGAATTGTTTGATATTTGGAAATCAGATATCTCCTAAACCAGACAAAACATGATGTAGTGGCTCCTCCAGCTCATGATCCCTCACAATTCACAGGTTATTGTAATGTGTGAAGTATGAAAAGAAACTGATATTTTTTCTAGTCATTTGCTAATGAGAATTAAAATCCACTGATATTTTAAGAAGGTTCACAGTCACAACAAGGACAACGACCCTAGTTCTTGACTGGCCAAACCTAGCTTAAGACACTGTTACGCCATAAATAAACCTAATGACGACACTTATGCATAGATGGCAAAAGCACACATGCAAACACTCATTTTATGAACATTACAGTCAAGACCAATTCTTGTGAAAATGGAAAAAAAAGTGCCCAAAATGGACAAATATGACCTTGACCATTTTGGGTTAAGATTCATTAGAAGATCATTGCGTGCAAGTTTCACTAAACTGGACAGATGGACAAACAGATGCCTCGCCATTGAAATAGCTCATTGGTCCCTTGGCCAGATGAGCTAAAAACTGATTTGTTTGGAATATTAAACAAATTAATGATAACCAAAACTCAGGTATAGTGTTCATATCAAGCTCAAGCAATTTCATACGATACCCAGCTCAAGTTGTGACAGTTTGACTCTATGAATGTGGCTAACCTCTCTAAACACACAAATGTATACATCCTCTACTCACAGCTGTAGTAGTAGTGTCTCCCTGGCAGAAACTCAAATCCCAGTGAAAAGGGTGTGAACCTTTGGATCTTTTCAGAGAAGCGTACTGGTCCAAATGGAGCAAAAGGGGTGTTACACTCCCACCTCTTTATGGCTCCTCTGGTCTCTACGCAGCCTTTGAATGACTCCTCTCCCACCAGGTAGAGGGCCAGGGTCTCCGGCTGCCTGTTACCCAGGGTCCCCCTGTTGGGGTAGTGGGGGCAGTAGATGTCCAGGTAATCATTCAGATTCAACTGGACAGATAGATCACCTGCTGTTAACCTGGAAAGAAGAACGACAAAGGCTTTAATATTTTATGCAACAATTAGAGACTGATACATGACTAAAGAGAGGGAGAGAGGTGGTGACTGAGCTCTGTGATTAAGACAGAGAGAGAGTTGGATGGAGAGAGACAAAGAGAAAGACAGAGAGACAGCAACAGTCAACAAGAGAGAGGGACAGAAAGATATAGCAAGACAGAGAGAGACAAAGTGGACAGAGAGAGGTGAGAGAGACATAGAGGACAGGCAGTGAGACAAAGAGAGAGACAGTAAGACAGAGAGACACACGGAGGACAGACAGCAAGCCGCAGCGAGAAAGACAAGACACAGAGGCAGCGAGACAGCAACAAAGAAGACAGACAGACATAGCAAAACAGAGACACAAGAAACAGAGAACCAGACAGAAAGACATGACACAGAAACAGAATCAGAATCAGAATGATTTTTATTTGCCATTGTCAGTGAAAGCTTTACAGACTAGGAACTTGCTTTGGTGTACTGGTGCAATAACACAGAGCGAGCAAACAAACAGACAGAGATAGCAAGACACAGAGAGAAAGACATAGTGGACAGACAGCAAGACAGAGAGCGCCAGAAGACAGAGAGAAACAGTAAGACTGACTAAGAGACAGCAAGCACAGAGAGTCACAGAGGACAGACAGCAATACACAGAGAGACAGAAAGCGACACCAAAATACAGAGAGACAAACAGGAAGTTATAGAGAGATAGGGAGGCGGACAGAGACACAGTAAGGCAGACAGTGAGACACAGAGACAGAAAGAAAGGGAGAAAGTGAGAAGGCATGTAGAGGGTGGAAGAAAAATGACAAGTGATACGAACCCCATAATTTAAGGGGTTTGAATGAATGTGGATATTTCCTGATTTTGCATAGTTTTTCACATTTACATTTAACACTTGTGATAGGTGGTAAACAAAATGTGGGGATTTTAAATACAGGAATGTGTTGGGATTTTAAATACCACATTGCTACAGCTACATTTTATTTCCAGACCAGTGAAGCTGTTGAGATTCAGAGAAAGCAACAATTCCTCATATGCTAATTAAGACCACTGAGGAGAGTTCAGTGTAAAATAAACTTGACTCCCTCTGCTTTCTACTCTCCCACTACACAACACAGATAGACAGATAGCTGTGTGTGTGCAAACTTAAGTGGATGTGCATGTGCATGTGCATGTACAACCACGTCAGTCAAGGCTGACTGGCTTTTGGCATAACAACAACTCTGGACAAGACAGCATCATTAGGACAGAAGAGCTGCATAATGTACGATCTTTCAGACTGAGGATTCTGACTTCCTGTCAGCTACAGTATAAAGAGTTACCCATGTACAAGCTAATATGCAAAAGAGTATGGGAGAAAGAATGAAGTAGATGTAGGACAAAGTAAGACAGGTTAATTTAACACAAAGAAATCATAAGACTTTATGAATAACAGCATGAAAGCAGGAGACAAGAAATGAGAAGAGAAATGTGACAAATGGAGGAAAGGCCTGTGTGTGATGAAGAGACATGAGAGGGGGTCCGAAGGAAGACAGAAGAAGGTTGATGAAAGAAAGTTGTTGAGACAGGCTAAAGCAAAGATGGAACAAAGCTTTTTAAAAAAGAGAGAGAGGAAAAGTTGGATGTACAGGTGCAAAAAGTGGAGTTAAGAGAAAAGTAAAGTGTTTTAATTAGCGACCCCAGAGAGTCTGATTGTAGACATACAGAAAGAAGAACAATGAAAAGGAAGAAGAGAAAAGTTGGACTTTAATTGGTCTCCTCTTTGCATGGAGTGCAGGAGAAAAGAATGAGGGGCAGAATGTGGCTTGGGTAGAAGGTTCAGGGCCGTCAGTGGGAGTCTTTATAGAGGGGTGACAGAGCGGAGGAGAGAGGAAGGGAGTGCTGGGAGTCAGTGAAGGGGAACATGGGAGGGAAAAGGAGCATGGAATGGAGAGGGGATCGTGGTGGTGAATGGCAGAGTACTCTCAAGTTAAGTAGGCGGACAGAGAGAGGACCAAAAGAATAAAGATGAGGAAGAATCAGTGTGGAAAAGGAGGAGGATGAGACAGAAGTGATGCAAACCGAAATGAAACAGATAGAAATGACAGAAAGCAGGAGACTGAGACAGTCCGACAAATCTACAGAGCATCAAAGATGGATGGAGCAATGAGAGGAGAAATGACAAGACTGTTGGAGAGAAAGAGGCCAAAGCTCAAAAAGTGGAATAGAAATAAGCTCCGTGTTAACTTTGAACCTGAATGTGGGTGCACTGGGTGTGTATATTATGTGAGACCAGATAAGGCAAAAGGTGTAGGTGTGTGTGTGTGTGTGTGTGTGTGTGTGTGTGTGTGTGTGTGTGTGTGTGTAGGTGAGACCCTGGAGGCAAATCTCACCAACGCAGCTTCCTGCTCAATAGCTACCGTGCAGAATTGGCAATCTATCCACAGGACAGGACACCATCGATCAGGATCCCTCGCTCAGGACACGGACACACACACACACACTCCTATGATCAATATCCCCTCTGTGAATGTGTGTGTTTGTGTGCGAGTGTGGCCATGTCCGATAGCTCTATTACCTGTGTGTGCTAATTACAGCCATACAAAGGCACTTGATTTTTCTGGTTAAGAGAACACTAATGCACATAAGCACATACACACAAGCACATTTTATTTACTCTTCATACTACCTGTGGTGCTTTTAAAGCCCCTTTTAGGCTGAGAAATGTTTACTTAGGTGCACCAGCTGTGGAAGGGTGTGCAGGTGTGTGCATGTAATAATAGATGTGTGCTGTGTCAACATGCTGCACCCCCTGCTATACACGTCATTCACCTCAAGCTTCTTCTGCACTGCTCTGGTGCACTTTCCCCCACCCAAAACCCCACTATGCATTCCTCCTTACTCCTTTCTTCTACTCCATCTCCTCCTTTCCCATTCTCCACTCTGGATGACATGCACTCATCCTCCATCTATTGCTTCAGAGACCACATTCTCCCTCCTATTTTTGACTCCGCTCTATCCTACATTACCCCACTCCCTACCCCACACAAGTCTCCAACCTCAGGTTGCACCATATGCATGCCAGCAATTACAGAGTCTGTGTGCTGTACTGATGTCAAACTGTCAGCCTTCTTTCTTGCCTCTTCCTTTCCTTCCTCCTTCTCCCCCTCTCTGCCCCTAGTAGACTTGGGTACACCCTAATTACACTCAGCATCCTCCCCTCCTGCCAGCCACCATGTAGAAGAGTGGTGACAGCACAGGGGCATCATGGGAGCACTGAGGAGCTGTGGATGTCACAGAACAGAGTGTTGGAGCAGCCTATCACTGGGAGAAACCTATGGAAGCAACAAAGAGGATTGGCCGAGTCCAGAGGGAGTGGACAAAAACACAGACCACCACACGCAATTACTGCACTTGGGCACACATATGAGGGAATACACACAGAAACACATGTTCACAAGCACTAGGACATGAAAGTACTTCAGGAGAATAAAACATGTTCTGTCCCTCATGCTACAGGGCGATCAATGACACCCTTCTGAGGACTGGTGCAAGCTTGTGGTTGATAAAGAAAAATCTCACTGAGGAGCCAAATCAAAAATAGCATGCTGGGTTCTTCAATGGAGAGCTTGAAAAGCACAACATTTATCCCCTTATAATCCCAGAAAAATCAAATGCAAAATTGAAAAAAAAATATGAATAGAGCAGATATCCTGCAGATGTGTCCATGTAAATGTGTGCACAGAAAAGGCAAGAGTGTGTGTGTGCACAATAATAATGAAATGCAGGGAGTTTACTGTGGCAGAGACCTTTGATCCTTTAATATGAGAGAATAATTAAAGGAGCAACAATCTTGCAATGCAGCCTCTGGAATAAAGAACAGATACTTGATCACGCACAGTAACTGCATACGATGCATCTGGAATACACTAAGGCACTTCACATTAACACTGGGGATACAAATGTTCTACCACAATGAAAATGCTAATAACACGCTTACACTGTAATATGCATCCCAAGTGAATGCAGGAAATGTAAACTGTGTGTACAGTACTTAAATAAATAAAGCCTATTGGTTCCTTTACATGACAATGGGAGGCCAAAGGGCTTGGTCTAGCGTCACTTCTTCTGTGGTCAATCACAGCAGGGTGACTTAACTCTGGGCACTATGCTGACTGGGCACAGCACGCTGCGGTCACCCTGCCTTGGCTGGGCATAGCATGACACAGTTTCAGTCTTTGTGGTAGATTTTGTAGTAACACAGATCTTTGGTGCTTTCAAGAAGGAGGTGTTTAGGAAATGTTTATTTTTCTTTTCTTTTCACATTACAAGATGGGTGGGAATCACCACATGAAGAAAGAAGAGCCCATACAAGGTGAGTCATTACCCATAATGAACAAAACAACTTCAGCATTCACATACAACCATATGATTAATGTAATTTTCGATGCTCATTAACACAAAGAATGTACTTTTGACCAGGTGCAAACTGTTTTTTCAATCCTAACCTTGGAGAGAAGGGAAAACCACAGAGTCATATTGGCTTTATTGAAATTTCTCTGCTGCAGTATAAACTGTTCCATTAAGTACAGAGTTTGCAGTCAGTTTTGACACTGGAGGTGATGATACAAATAAGTTTCTTGGCCAAACTTATT
Organism: Etroplus canarensis; assembly: GCA_015106775.1. Taxonomy (NCBI): domain Eukaryota; kingdom Metazoa; phylum Chordata; class Actinopteri; order Cichliformes; family Cichlidae; genus Etroplus; species Etroplus canarensis. Next base: position 6,768 of record VUQH01003213.1, read on the forward strand.
CATTAGCGAATAAGTTAGCTGACAAACTTGCTTTGCAGGCTGCAGTGCCTGAAGCATGGAAACATATTACCAACTTTCACACCAGCCACAGAAATTCTGCAATCAGCCTTTGCCACCATGTGATCAACTTATAGGCTGAATATAAATGATGGACCAAGCCTCTGGAACTGAAAAACAAAACCAGGGGAGAAGTGCCTTAAACCAGAATTCTTTCTAATAACAAGCAGGGGGCATTGTTTATTTTGTAAATCATGGTCAAATTTTAAAAAATAATGAATCAGACTACTATTTAGAGCACAGCTACTTTTAGATTCCCAGATTACTACTACATGAGCATGCAAAGGCTTCAGTTTCTCAGTCAAGTCTATGTCCATCTTCTATTTACCATCTATGACTGGTCCCAACTCATTTCATAAAGATATAGAAGTGTATTTTCTATGCCAAATAATAATATTCAAATACTGAACAACAAAGTTGTAATTAAGTATTACTTGGCACAGATGTGACTAGAGAAGAAATGAAGGTAAGCACACCTAACACTAACACATTTGCAAGAATAGAAAGAAACAAAAATTGTGAAAATGATGAGGTGAGGCAAATAAGCCCAAATTGGGAAAGCTTTTTTAGGAAAAGCAGCAATTTATGGCTGGGATTTAACTGACGGAAAGTATGAGAGAAATCATGATAAAAAGAACCGAAAGATACTACAGCAGAAAAGAGAGAATGAGGTGGATAACTAAAGAGCATATCCCTAAGGTCTGCAAAGCTTCAGTTACCTCCTACTCCACAGGCTATCCTAGTTTCAAAAGGGGAAAAAAGAAATCTTGCAACCATGAATCACAACTCTTCTGCAGAGATTTTTCGGTCATGGTAGGTTATATAAGTACTAAAAATGAACTTCTTCAGTTCTAACTGACTGATGGGGACTCCTAGGCATCCCCCACCAGTCAATTAGAACTGACAAAGCCTGATAATTCAAACTTCTTCAAGAAACTCAAGCAGGTCCATCTGCTTTCACTACTCAATACTTTTTGTATGAATTTACAAGATTCTAACCTTCTTGTCCACCATTTCCCTACTCTTGCTTGGGCTTTCCCTACATAGATGTGAACCAGAACAGAATGAGGACAACCCCCCGATTCATGAAGCTGTGCCCCCCCTCCATGCCCACACAAAGCCGTACTGTGGCCAGAGCCCAAACACCAGTGTTGTGTCTAACCTGGTGCTTACTCCCCTCAACGCGCACAAACAAGGATGTCACCCCCCACCTCTGACCATCTGGGACCCCCCATGACCCCGCCTGCCCAGCTGGCTCAAAAATCCTTTTACAAGCGTCGTCCCACCCCCCCACTTCCTCAAGACTCTGCAGACCCTGCCTCTTTGGATTCTCAGTGTCATCAAACTGTGGTCAAAGACTGATCAACTACTCCTCACAGAGAGGAGAGAGGGGCTTAAGGGAAACAAGCTGTTGTGCTTATCTGCCCTTTCCTGTTTGGTATCCCTCTGCTTAAGTGGGTAGGTGTTTGTATGCCTTTGCTTTCAAGGTCAGCAGGAGGTGTTTCTCTCCCCTACATCAGACCTTTGGCTTTTCTATAAATCCAAATGTAAATATATGTGAACTTTCCTGATACATTTCCCCCCTCTCCTGTCTTCATCTGTGCTTTTTCCTTTACATGCAAGTTCTGAGCACTCACACTTGTAATAATATGCATTAGGATCTGGGTGGCTTTCTCAGGGAACTCGTTTGTCATCCCACAGATCATGAGCCTTTGTCCTCAAGAGGACAGAAAAATACATCCACATGTTCACACACATTGTATCACACATGGATATGAATATTGTCCATATGCACTGGCCACAATGTGGGTGGGTGGGTGGGTGGGTGTGTGTGTGTGTGTGTGCAACCTAGATGAAGTGATTGGTTGCACCTTTCTTGCCCTCCAGGCTCCATTAAATGACCAGAAGGCACAAGCTATTCATACCACTCCACTCTTCATTCAAACTGTGCGAATCAGCAGGCTGCCTCATGGGCCCACATTCCCTATCAATTTACAGACACAGATGGAATACACCGATACACACACAAACACACGCTTGCTGCTTCAGGCCTAAAAGATTCTCAGCCTCAGGTAAAGACAGACCTTATTTTCTGCCTGTTATGGCAAAGGTTTCCTTCAGTGTGTGTATATGTGTCCATTCTGTGGGACTCAGCAGCACAACAGGATGTATAGCTTTGGCCAGCAGAGCTGAGGAAAATTGCACAATTCAGACCCACAGGATCCATCAGTATGGAAACCAATTCATCGGAACCATTTTGATATGGAAGCATGTCTGCAGAAACCATCATCCCCTTCTGTGACAGAGCGCTCTCATACATAGGCACAACTCGCCATGTGTGGTCCAGTCTGATCCTAAAATAGGCTTTCCAGTGATTTTTCTTTGAGGTATGAAATTACGGTCTACAACATAAATGACCAAGAGTGCAGCCTGGCAGTCGGAGGTTTTTTTTTATTTTTGCTGTGTGCCCTAAAACACTGTATGCTGAGATATTGCCTCACTATACCTATGAGCACTGCAGCAGCTGGAAGTCTGACTTGACTCACCTTTTCTGAGTGGCAGTGACCACACTTTTAAAACTAGTATAAGGAAGAAAAGGGGCACAAGATGAAGACTTGAGCTTTCATGAAGAGAAGAGCAACGGTGAAAATGTGCGCGGCTAAAGAAATGTGCACGGGCAAGAGTGGAGTGCATGTACGAAAAGGGGTGTACAAAGGGGTAAATAAGGTCAGTCGTGCCGTTGCTAGGACAACCACCAATCCGGAGCTGGGACTGGTGCCAAGCCAACGCCCCACCCATCCATCCTTCGTTCAAGCCATCCTTTTCCTACATCTCTCAGTTGGACAGCCTAAACCTCAGAGTAATGAGTGCTCTCCATGTTTCTGCAGTCTAAATAGAGCTGCAGAATAAATACAGGGCTGATTTGTACAGGTGCCAAGCTCAAACACATAAACTAGCTACAGTACCTCACCGCTGAGACACTGACAGGACTGACATATGAGGAGTGGTGAGGGACAATGACAGCTATGATGGGTGGACACCAAGACCCATGATTCAATCCATTTATAAAATCTATCAAAGTGTGTTGCTACAAAGTGGCATCTGGGCTCATCTGCTGTGTCAACATTATGTGTCTAATGTTTATGTGTTGCTCTTTGGGCCCTTCGGATTTGAACAGTTCCAGAACAGATCTATCCATCTCTATTCAGAAACATTAATGTTAAAGCTGAATAAACAGACTATAAAAAGGTTTGTTATACATAGATGCCAGAGTTGCCATGTCAATAAACAGTAAAAGGGCAAATTGGCAAGCTTTTTCTACTGATTTTAAAAAAAAGGAGGGGGTTATCTCACAGTCTGCATTTATGCATATACTTGCTTAAAATGGAAACAAATGATGAACAAAAAAATGATAAGTGATACATTGTGATTTTTTTTAAGGCTAAAATTCAAATGGGACAATTTCTTACTTCTTTCTTTTATAGATTTACAGTAATGTGGAGAATAAAAGTTTTCATGGCTCTCAAAGCTTGCAAAAAAAAAAGTACCCCCTACTGCTTCCATAGGAATTAAGTGATCATCAGCTAGTGCGACCACCTCTATAAAACCAGGATGTTTGGCAGTTTGCTCTTCTGGAGCATTCAAGTGTGCATCATCACAATGTCACAGAACAGGACAGTGTGGCTTAGGTTTGCAACGTTGCATATGAACAAACCACAAGACTTCTGGAACAATGTCCTTTGGGACAGATGAGACCAAAGTGGAAATGATTGGGTTTCACCAAAACATTATGGCCAAACACAGCATATCAGCACTAATACCAACTGTCAAGCACTGTGGTGGAGGGGTGATGATTTGGGCTTGTTTTACAGCCACAGGACCTGGGCACCTTGCAGTCATTGAGTTGACCATGAACTCCTTTGTATACTAGAGTCAAATGTGAAGCCATCTACCTGACAGTTAATACTGGACAAAATTAGGTCATGCAACAGGACAAAGATCTCAAGCATACTGGCAAATCTACAAAAGAATGGCTGAAAAAGAGAATAATCAAGGTGTTGCAATGGTCCATCAAAGTCCAGACTTCAACTTATTTGAAATGCTGTCGAAAGGTCTTTAAGAGGGCTATGCATAAATGAATGCCTGCAAATATCACTGAAGTAGCGTAAAGAACAGTGGGCCAACATTCTTCTACAAAGATGTGAGAAACTGCAAGTCATGCAGCAAATTATTACTAGTTACTATTATTACTAGTCATACTACAAGTTATTGTAACATAAAATGGCTCTACAAGCTACTGAAGCATGGGGTGTACCTAGTTTTTAAATTAGACTGCATACAGTCCTATGAACACTTTCGCATGACTGTATACATAATATCTTTAGGATTTCGGGTGTTTGAAAAAAGAAAAATAGACTAAAAAAAAAAATACTTTAAGCCATCAGCTTGGTCTAGCCGTAATCAGAATTCCGACTCTCTAGATTGGGTAGTTTCAATTTAGGACTGCTACTCATTTACGGATCTGTAGGCTTTCATACATTAGGACTTTCTGTTCCCCCTTTAAGCAATGAAAATTAAATTTCTTAGCATGTTGGCCACAGATGATTTGGAAACTTTGATGGGGACAGCTGCTTTGACGTTTTAAAGAGACTCTGGTTCTAAACCACTTTTATGAAAATCAAACGGTGTAAACTGACATTCAATCAAATGAGAGCCATTTTTGTAGCAATGTTTGCAGTTATGATACAGAGTCAACATGCTTTGTGCATGAGATGTATACTTTTGATGTAATTTCTCACAGTCATAAAAACAATATTTTGTAATTTTGTTCCCGATTTCTTCTCTTCCTTACAGTGTTCGTCTTAGAACTATCTGTACTATACTCATCTATTATTTAACTTTACTTAACAACAATTATGTGTCCCAGGTCTTTCTGCCCACCTGTGTAAGTGGGTTAAGGAGGACATGCAAGCGACACCCCATACCAATGCACACATACACACATTTACTCAGATGCACTCAATATAGTGAAAAGGGCGCTCATAAAACAAATATACTCAGCCAATAAATCAGACTTGGCTTTGAGAATCCATCATTTACTAAGTGGGTCACACTTCTGATGCTGTAGACATTCTTTCCCATTTGTGTACTACCCCCTCCCCCCCTCGCTCCCCCCATGATGAGGAGGTCAATGCTGGATAGGCAGGCAAGCCCATTTATCCCAGGTGTGCATTCTCTCTTACTTTACCAGTATCTGATTATTTGGTGAGGTCTAGAGCTGTCTTTCTGTCAGTCTCACACACACACACGCATACACAGTTAAGACATGTCAAGAAAACCTGCTCTAATACAACCAACAGCCCTGAATAATTTAAACAGAGGGAAAAAGAGGAAAGGAGAAGATAGAAAGAGAAAGATTGGAGAGGCATATGAGTTAAAGAGTAAATAGAGTGAGCTGGCCCCTTTCAGTCCCTCTGACTCCTGGTGAACTTATTTAAAAACTTCTATTCTTGGTTTCGCTCTCATCTTCTGTCTTTCACCCCATCTTCAGCAGCAGCAATCTCATTTCCTTCACCAGTCAGTGTGCCTACACCTTCTAGTCTCTCTTCCACCATTTTACCCACTTTGCCCTCCCTCCCTCTCTCTGTCTTTCTCTCTGTTTATCTAAGCACTTTCACGGTCACTGCTTTGGAATCCCAGGAGACTAAACTGCCCCCTTCCCTCTCCCTTCCCACCATCACAGCCGATCCATGTTCCTCTCTCTCTCTCTCTCCATCTTTCTCCGTCACAACGGTTAAGATTCATATCGCTCTGTCCATCGTGGGTATGGAGGGTCCCCTTTATTTCCCCTCAAGGCAACCAGCTTTGTCCTGTTCTAGTCACGCACAGCTGCCCACCCGCCCCACCCTGCCCCTCACACTCATGAACACATATTCACACCAGAGGTAGGACACTTGCAGGGCCTAATACAATCAAAAGAGCCAAGAAGAAAACAACATTTTTGCCAGGCCTGCATTGTAGTTTTGACTTGGGTTAGGATAAACTACTGAATATGTGTTATTAAAACTGGGCAAATACAGGATGTTTACCTCAAGTACATTAGCTTAAGAGTGTGAAATTAAATTTACTCATGACACTTTGATTCAATGGTCCTTCATCCGGATGCCTCTGAATTTCATAGAGGGGCCAGTTGAGTTCCACAACACTGATGAAAGGTTCAGACACAATAAGAGGAGGGGAGGTGGTAGTGGTGGCAGTGAGGGGGATTTAGGAGCAGAAAGGAAGGAAGTGGTGAGGGTCAACAGGAGAGGTGCAGACGCCAGTCTAATGTAGTGCTAATAACAGCCTGACATTGGACTGGTATTAACTGATTAATTTGGGATTAAAGATGACTGGTCGCTACATTAAGTAATGAACAGAATGACCCAAAATGACAAGATTAACACACAGTAGACCTGGTGTGTGTGACTGTGAGTGAGTGTTTTAACAGCAAAACACGCACTGCAACAATTCCTACTTGTTTAGATATTAATTATGAATCACTGGTGAAGAACAAAAGGGCTCAGAACAAATTTCTCTTCTGCAGGTAAATCAAATCCATAAATGTAATAAACAAAAAAGTAGCGAGTAAGTGATTTTGTGGCTTGTATGACTAGGCATTTGTCACTGGGTGTATTTTAGGAGAACACAGAAATTAATTCTATGATCATAAACACACAGCATCTGCTACGGTGTTTTGAAAAGCACACTGTGTACAAGAACTTCATTTCCAGCTGAATAGGGGAGCAATGAGATTCATGAGATCTACTGCTACAAGGCCAAAGCTATGGAGATTTGGGACAAGGCTATTTCTCTACCTCCATTCAGTGCAAAACACAAGTACTCCTGATGCTCTCATACTGTAAAATTACAGTCATCGGATTATTCAGGATGAATTTAACCAAAAAAAACCCCAAAACAAAAAACATACCAAAAAAAAAAACAAAACAAACAAAAAAAAAAAAACAGCAACAACCAACTACACACACTTTTGGACAGTGATAGCATCACTCTAAAAATAAAAGTTAACCTGAAGATGTATGTTAATTAAGTGGCTGATAAAGATTAAATAAAATTGAGTTTCATGTTGGAATTACACTGCATTTTGGGTTCATTAACACAAAAACATGGTAAGCTACCTTGAGATACTGCAAAACCATTATCACACATACATTTATTCATTTAAGTGTACATAGTTGGGGGCTTAGCTACACAGTTTAACAGAGAAGTAACTCTGAAACAAAAAAGTGTACAATTCTTGAAGTCATAAATAAAAAATCTGATTGCAACAAAATGTTGAAGAAAAAGCAGAAAAAAGAACAAGAAAGCAGCAAGAAAAAAAAGCAGAGAGAGTACCAGGAGACAAGGATCAAGCTGTGCATCACTGCACACCCAAAATCCCGTTGTACTGGTTATTGCAATAATAAAAAAAACAAATCTAAGTATGTCTACACAGACAAATGTATGCACGCATACACATACCAAAAACCATGTGTCATCATCTTTCTGTAATCCTCAAAGGATTGCTGGCATTTCTTAAATATGCATGTGTTACTATATTTTTGTCCTTTTCATACTCAGGTAAAGACTGCAAGCAGTGTCAGGTCTAAATGGAGTGTGATTCCTACATGGTTTCTCCCCAGAGTCCAAGCAGCCATGTGTGAGTGTGCATGAGGGCAGGGTGATGGTACTACTGGTAGTGTGTGTGAGCCTCTCTACAACACCTGTATACATGGCTGTGTCACGGTGAGTGTG
>VUQH01003215.1:3583-22629 GCA_015106775.1 Etroplus canarensis
TTTGTATCCGTTTCTGTTTTCACAGATAAGCTGACAGGAGGGCTGCCTATCCTAAGCCCCGGTGTCCTCGGGGTCCCTCCTCCCAAAGTTGCTGCCCACGTGACTGGTGTTGTCTCATTCGCAGAGCCTCCTAAATCAGAGAGTGGGTATAATTTTATCAGTTACATCTGTAATTAGGTTGTGAAATGCATATTTAACACCTGGGACTGGATTTGTGATTTTCCATAACACATGCTCACAGTGCACTACCATTCCCGGGTCATAGGTTAGGAATTTTGCTTCTAGGCTTCCAAGGCTGCCTTCAGATTTTGTTACCTCCTTATACCTACATGTCTGTCAGGATTTGCAGATGTGCAGCTGCCTTCTCATAACCCTGAGTGTCCACTTTCATTGTCTTTTGGATGGATCATATTAGTCTCTGTCTGGGAAATGAAAAGGAAAAAAGCTATGCAGAAATTTACATAAATGTTAATATATTGCCTAGAAGGACTCCTTTTATAGATTGTTATAGATTTTAATGAGTGTACTGACAAAACCTGGAGTATTTGCTTACATCACTGCAATAATGTCTGAAAGCATTACACCATGAATGTTTAAACTCCACTTTAAAGGTACTATGTGTAGAATCTTATACATACATTCATTCCAACTTTTGAAATAGCAACTTTTGAACTAGCACGTTCATACTGTATTGGATTTGGCGTAATCTTTATTTTAAAGAATGTGCTAAACAACATCCCTGTATTTAATGGGTGGTGGAGGCGTGAAGCAGGCTCACAGCACCCGTCAAAAACTTTATTATTATGCTTTTTCATGCTACCACTGGGGGGAGCCAAATTCAAACATGTCCCAACAATGCACATAAACTTGTCTTGCATGTCAGTGCTTAGTTGATGTTGAGCTTGTTGCACCTTTCTGCATTTTGACAATCAAATGCTGCTTTGAATTCCAGTTCTTTGGTTCGGATTGGGCACGTAATAGGTGGAAAACATAACCCCATTATGACTTGCTGGCTCTTCAATCATGAACACTATATGGACAAAAGTATTGGGCCGCCTGCACATTACACCTACAAGAGCTTTTATGACATCCTGCTCTAAATACCCAGACAGTGATATAGAGGTGGTCCCCTTCTTTTGAAGATATAACCGCTTCCATTATTCTGGGAAGGCTTTCTAGAAGATTGTTGGATTTTTTTCCCATTCACCCAGAAGAGCATTTGTAAGCTCAGACAATGATGTTGGATGAGAGTCTGGCTCACAGTCTCCCCTGTAGTTCATACCAAAGGTGTCTGATGGGGATGAAGTTAGAGCTCTGTGTGAGCCAGTCAAGTTCTTCCACACCAAACTGATCCTACCTTTATGGACCTTGTTTTGTAGTCATGCTGAAACACAACGGGGCCTTCCCCAAACTGTTCCAACAACGTTGGAAGCATAGGATTGTCCAAAATGTCTCTGTAAACTGAAACTTTAAGATTTCCCCTCACTGGAATTCAAAGGCCCAGGCCAACCACAGAAAAACAGTCCCATAGCATTATCCCTCCTCCACCAAACTTTACAAGTTGGCACAATGCAGCTAGGCAGGTAATGCACTCTTGGCATTCACCAAACCCATACTCATCTATTAGACAGCCAGATAGATAAGTGTGATTCAACACTCCACAGAACATGTCCAAACTTTGTTTAAACAGAGGCCAGCGGTAGCTTGCTTTACACCACTCCATTAAATGCTTGCCATTGCACTTGGTGTTGTAAGGCTTGCAAACAGCTCCACGGTCATGAAAACCCATGCCATGAAACTCCCGGTGCACAACGTGTGTGCTGATGTTAATGCCAAAGGAGATTTGAAGCTTCAGTTTTTTAGTCAGCGGAGTGCTGACAACTTTTACACACTATGCACTTTAGTACTCAGTGACCTGACTTTAAGAGGTCTGGCCACTAAATGCTTTCACACTTCAATAATACCACTTTCAGTTGATGGTGGAAAGAAAGTGATATGGAGACCAAGCAAGCGAGGCAAGGTTGAAATGGTTTGGCCATGTGCAGACAAGAAATAGTGGATATAAGGAAAAGGGGAGAGATGGAGGCTGATGAGCTGCTGTGGCAAGCATTAAAGGAAGCACCTGAAAGAAGATAACAGTTGATCATGGAATATCCAGGAGAGGAGAAATTTCTCCATCTTTCTTGCTCCAATGGTGGTACCCTATTAGAGTATTACACAAATTCAGTGACATCTTTAGAGCGACTCGTTCTTTCACAAATCTTCTAAAGGCAGACTGCATGGCTAGGTGTTTGATTTTATACATCTGTGGCAAATACACTGAAGAAACACCTGAATTTAGTGATTAAGAGGTGTGGCCCAACACGTTGTCCATATAGTGTACTTCAATTCAGGGAAAGTCTTGCATTAAACCTTTTGAAGTGGTTCCCATACTACTGAGCAGAATAAAACCTGTGACAATGGGACTAAAGGACCTGAATTGAATTAAGAGGTGTGGCACATTACATTTGTCCATACAATATATTTTAGCACAAATGCATTCTTTATTTATTAGAGAAGCAGATGTTGCACAACTGCTCATTTGTGGGCAAATCTGAGATCGTTATTTATGCACTGATCTTGCCTTGAACATTTGTTTCTTATTTGGTTAGCAATATTCTTCTGACATTGTTTAGCAACACTGAACGTTGAAGTTTGGAACGTTCTTGCATCTCAGTGAATGGCTGTACTCCATGCATATAAAATGTGCCTGAGTTTCTGCGTGTTTATGTGCAGTTGCAGGCTTGCGAAGCAGCAGGGGGTACCTGGGAGAACGTATTAGAGCATGGGAGGGCCAGAGAGGGCTGTCCTTCTTGCAGAACATGGAGCTGAAAGGAGGAGAGTTGCTGGTGCCCAGAGCAGGCCTCTACTACATTTACGCCCAGACCTACTTCAAACTTCCCTCCACAGGGGAAACAGAAGGGGAAGCAAAAGAGGAGGAAGGAGCACAGCTTGTCCAGTACATCTACAAGAAGGTAAGAATTTAAAGAATTATACTTTTAGTTAGTGGAGATTGTCAGTTGTAGTGAGCATGTAGCTTTTATTCAATTTTAACTGAGTAATTGAAATTGTGCAATTAGAATTTTTAAGTTGTTCAAATGAGAGTTAAAGTTGAAAAGGCTGCAAAACTTTTTCAATGCAAAATATTACTAAAGTCATACTGTATAGTCATCTTGCAATGTCCATACCTCTGTGGAAGATAGATGTATTGTGTTGCATTTAGTTAGTGTTGTGCCCTTTAAAGCATTTTCCAATTAACCAACCAGCCATCCTCTTCCTGGCTGGACTCTTAGCTACCGAGTTGCATCTATGAAAAATGAGTGACAAAGACAGTGCCAGAAAGTGCACATTGCCTGTATTTGTAAGAATCAGAATCAGAATACTTTATCAATCCCCTGGGAGGAAATTCCTTAGCAAGTATTTTTACATGATTCAAAAAAGAGGAATTCATGGATCCCTTCCAATCCATAGAATAGATCTAAATATTTCATTTAAGCAGAAGTTGGTTAGTGTAAACTTAATGCCAAGAGGGTATATTTATTGTTGCCTGTGAACTTAAGCGAAAGAAAGACAATGCTTACAAATCAATGATTTGGGCTACTTTACAGATTAATGTTGATTTTTATTTATTTATTTATTTGTTTGGTGCTGTCCACAGATGAGTTCCTACACAGCGCCCATCTTACTGATGAAATCCTTCACAAGTGCCTGCTGGCCTCGGGGTCAGGAGCCCGGCCTCTTCTCTCTGCATCAGGCTGGCACTGCCTTTCTACAGCCTGCAGATCGCCTCTTCATTACTGTTAGCAATGCTAGTGTCATCGAAATGGATGGCAGGGCAAACTACTTTGGGGCCTTCCTGGTGAGCTAAAGATGTCTGCATGAGCAGAGGTGAACCCAATTGCTGCTTGATAACATGAGTAGCAGGCTGATGGAACAGGACTGGAAAAGAAGCAAAGACTGCGAGGACTTCTTCGGGACCGTGCAGGATTATGATCAAACTGAGCTGCAGTGGGACAAACCAAGTGGTCCAAAATAAATCTAGCAATGGCCTTTTAATTGGTCAACCACACACAGGATATACATTCTGTTTTCAAGGGTGGTAGACTGCATGGAGGCTTACTGTATGGCAGCAAACATGGGTTATGTGGTTCCTTTAAAGTTCATTCAAGTTGGATTTGGAGCAGTGCAATAGACAGATTAAATGCTGTGCTGCCATATCTGAATGCCTTCTCTTGCAGCTATTCATTTTGCCTGCAGTTGAAACAGTCACCAGCTGAGTTGTCATTCCCTGGAATTGACAGTGGTGTTGGACATATGACAAGTCTTTTATCAAAAATACTAACAGGATTTTACATGTTGAATATCATGAATGCAGCTTCTTTTTCGTTTACAGTACTTGCGGTGATTGTTGTGCAATATCTGCAAAAAAATGTGTCAAGAAAAAGACCTTGAATTCCCCAAGGGCTTGAACTGAAGCACTGATAGTGCATCTTAAAATCTTAGAATATAGGAAACAATTTCAGGACTTTTGTGTAATTTAATTCAAAAAGTTTAACTTTAATATATTCATTTCATGTAAAATTAACTATTTCAAGCTTTGAGTTTGAAGTTTGATGATGGTGATGGCTTACAGCTCATGAAAATCAAAAATCCAGTTTCAGTAAATTACTATTCAACAGCATAAATATCTTGTATCTCTCAGTCTAGTTCAGAACACACAACCGCAGCCATAGGGAAGACTTCTCACTTGATAACTGGCCAGATGACAATCATTGACACTGCCCACAAGGAGGGTAAGCTTCAGAAAGTCATTGCTGAAAAGTCTCTTTGTTCTCAAAGTGCTGTATCAAAAGCATATCAATGGATAGTTGACTGGAAGGGAAAAGTATGGTAGTAAAAGGTGCAAAAGCAACAGGGACGACCGCAGATTCGAGGGGATTGTCAAGAAAAGTCAATTCAAGAACCTGAGAGAGCTTCACAAGGAGTGGACTGAGGCTAATGTCAGTGCATCAAGAGCCACCATACACAGACGTCTTCATGAAAGGTGCTACAGCTGTTGCATTCCTAACGTCAAGCTATTCCAGAACCAGAAAAGTGTCTTACCTGGGCTGAGGAGAAGAAGAACTGGACTTTTTCTGTGATCTGAAGTCCTCTTTTCAGATGAAAATACATTTTTATTTCATTTGGAAATCAAAGTCCTAGAGTCTGGAGGAAGCTGCTGTCACTGTCCTGCACCACTTGTAGTCTAGGTTAGTCTTTTGTCCCCCTTATAAACAATTTCCCCCCTGGGATTGATAAAGTATTCTGATTGTGTGCCATACAGCTCTTCAGTGCATCCCAGAAGGGAAGGGGGGGACGATGACCTTTCGGATTGACCCCATAAACCAGCAACAAGACTCTGATGCTGGCTATATTATTCGTATGAATATTTATCTGTATTTGTTGGTATTTTGGGTTTGATGTCTTGTGTTGTGTGCTACTGGATGCCTAAATTTCCTTTGTGATCAATAAAGTATCTATCAACATTACTGTGCTTGACTTGCTAGCCAACTTGCCTGACCTGAACCCCCCCAGAGAATCAATGGAGTATTATAAAGAGGATGAGAAATTCCTGACCCAAGAATACAGGTGGGCTGAAGGCTGCTATCAAAGCAAGGTGGCCTTCAATAATGCATCAGCAGAGCCACAGTCTTATCACCTTCATGCCAGTGATGCAGCAATTCATGGTAAATGAGTATTGAGTCTAGAAATGAATATACCTCTTAGAAGTCAGACATTTCTTTGAGTCCTTTTTGATCTTAGGAAATATTCGAATAATTCAAGACAAGATTTCTGATTTTCATGAGCCAAAAAAAAGCTTGAAATATTTCACTTGATGCATAATGAATATAGAATATACTAAAGGTTACCTTTTTGTATTAAATTATGAGAAAAACTTTCACAATACCCAGATTTTTTGCATGCAGTAGTACATATTGTCTTTAAAGTGCCTTCCATTACATTTACTATATGCCAAGGACACAAATCCTGGTTCCAAACATCACTACAAATATCCCCAAAACTACTGCATGAGTTGTCATGAAAAACCTGTAAAAACATTTGTTTAATTTAATTAATTAAATTTTAAGACACAGTACTGAAAAAGTAAAAAACTATTGTTTAATTCATGTTGTTTTACATGTTTCGATAATATGGCAGTGAATGTTTCAGCAATAATAGTCACTCCTCAAACAAGTTTTCACATAAAAAAAACAACAAAAAACCTAATCAGGGTTCAAGTAATGCCCAAAAGAAATACATTTTGAAATACGCATACAGAGGAAGATAGATCATATTTGCAGATCATATTGTAATCCACATTCTACTTTCTTGTCAGTAAGTAAACAACCAAGGTTTTTGGTTGGTCAGACTACATCATGTCTCTCTCTCACTCTTCAGTCTCTTTTTTGGTCACTGGACTGGACTAAAACATATTGTAGTTACAGCCAAGACAGTAAACACAAACACGGACAACACAGCGTCTTGAGTTATGGGAGGACTTCATTGTGATTTAACCAAAAGAAAAAGACAGTGGTACCAAATCTCAAACACTTGGTATCAAAAATAGTTGGTCTCTGATCAGTCTGAATACTACGAGTTTGGGAAAAAATGCACACAGAGCATATTTTGTCTTGTAAATGACAACCTATGGCTTCAGTTTAGCTTTACATATACAGAGCCATATACAGTCCCATAATCAAAACATAACAGTAATTCTTGGAAGTCTATAATGACAATACTGTAAACAACTGTGTGCGCACACTGGAGCTGGGAAGTGTTGGTGCTCCTATTGCTATGGTAAGAATGGTTTTAGTTGTAATTTGGCCAATCAGACTAAGTGCTCGCAACCCATCAAACCGCCTCCTTACTGACGTTACAGTAAATCTCACCAGGCAAATACACACAAACACACACACACACACACACACACACACACACACACACACTAACACTTGTGAGTGCACTAACACTCACTCACACAAATGAACCCGGGATGAGTTTCTATTGCCTCTTAGAGTATGTCTGTGGTCTATGAACAAAAAAGCACCTGTGGAGCACAGAACAGCCTTGGAACTGAGTTTAAGTGTTAACTAGAGACAGGCAACAATACACACCAGCACACAGGCACAATACAGGAGGCTTTGGCACACCCATGCTAGTTGTACTATTCAGCATTTTCTGACATAGAAGGAAAGCAGATTACAGGACAGGACAGACCCATAGCTGCCTTAGATTTCCTCCCCTTTTGGGGGGTGGTGTACAGGTTGTCTGACAGACAGTTATCAGCTGTCACATTCTATCAGCACTATGCTGTCCATTTTTGGAGTCCCAGCCTCTCATCCAATCAGCAGCTCGAGGCTGTCCTCATAGTTGGGCTCTTGTGGGGGGCTGGAGGATAGGAAGGCTGTTGACACGGGGGTCCCTGTTGCGGTGGCAACATTGAGTAGGGTGTTTGCACGGATGCTGGTGGTTGCCGGGTTGCGGAGTGCCGCGGCTGCTGTGATGCTGGTGAGGTTGATACCTAGTGTAAGCCTTGTCTGCTCTAAGGCCTTCTCTGGTACGGCAAAGGCCTCAAGCTTCTTCTCACCATTGGCCATGTAGGAGTTCTGGCAACCTCGACAGATACAATCCAAGCATGCCTAAGAAAGATCAGAGAGAACAGATAATAACATTACTCTATTTACACATGACCAGTGCAGCACAAAAGCAGCAATGCTTTTGGTTTCTGTTTTTGCCACAAAGGAATTTAAGAACCTGCATTTGAATAAGCTTTGTATTTTGAATTTGCAAATGTAGGGAGATTTAAGTCTAAAGATCAAATACAGGAGGTTTCTGTAAGGGTTAAGTATCAAATCATTGGAAATAGTGCATATATAAAAACAGGCTTATGGAGACATATTTTTACCTTAAATGAAAACTTCAAAACAGATCAGCTGATAGACTTATGATTAACACTTTATTTTAGTTCCTAATATTGTTTTCTTGGTGTACAAAGAAAAAAATAGCACTCTAGCATTAATCTTCATTACTGACATCTGTAAACACTAACATGACAGAAAATATCAGCATGAATAATTTACACCTTTAGCTGCCACAACAGATGAATCCACATAGGTGATATAGCACAGATTTTTTTTTTTTTTAAACACCAGATGCCCTTCCTGGCGCAACTCTGCCATTGTGAAAGGGACTTGTGTCTCTGCCTGGGCTCAAACCAGGTATCTTTTATGTGCAAGGCAAATGTATAAACCACTACATTATGGAGGCACTTAAGCAATTTCTCCCCTGGGATTAATAAAGAATTCTGATTCACTTGCTCAACTAATCTACACAAACTCACATAATGCTAGCATTAAACTGTAAGTGCATAATGTGCTGATTAAATAGATACATTAGGTTTGTGGTCAGAAAAAAAATGTATTCCATACACAGAATGGTCATAGTCTCACCTTGCGATTTGAATAACAGGGACACCGCTGCCCCCTGCAGGTTAACACAGATGGATTCTGGGTGGCCCTTCCACATTTACAGCCCTTCTTCTCCACTGGCTTTTTATATGGGGGTCTGACAGGTGCTGGGGGCACCAGGCAGCCTGACATCAGCCGCTGGTCTTTGCTTCTGTCCTTTGTCTTGGAAGCACCACCAGTACGAGGCTTGACATGTGGCTTCTTAGGGCTTTGATCCAGATGTTTCCTGGCACTTTTATTGTGGTTTGGTGCAGGTCGACTGGGCTTGGGTGGTGCCCCGTTGGGAAGTGATGAGTATGTGTGCGCTGGTACAGTTAAGGAAGATGTGGGTGGTGGGGTGTTCAGTGTGTGAGAAGGATTAGGAGTGTGTGAATTTGAGGAGGAGCCCTGCAGGATGGAGTCAATAGGGAGAGGTTTCACCTTTTCCCTGTCACTCTCAGAATGAGATCGTTTACGGTTAAGGCGGACTGGCAGGGGCTTGGAGGCTGAAGGAGGGTCAAAGGAGGATGTATGTGTGTGAGCACCATGGCCTGCCATTGTGTTAGTCCTGCCTGTTTGAATCTGTGTGTAGTTGTGAGCTGTATCAAGCTGTATGTACATTTGAGTGTGTGTTCTGTCCATAGCTGTGTGTGTGTGACTATGTGTCCTATCTAGCTGCGTATGAAGAGAGTCTCGACCAGGTTGAAGGGGATCCAATGTCTGTAACACCTCCTCCACACTGAGAAGCAACACCTCCCCCTCCTCCAGCTCCCTGCTACTTGATTCCCCATCCCTGAGTGAGCACACAGTGCCTGGTGTTGGGGCTAAACGTCCAGTGGTCAGACTCAGTTCCAACCCGCCACAACCTGTATCAGATACAGACAGGCCTGCCTGTGGCTGCTCCTCTACTAACTCGCATACTTCCAGCTCAGGAGAAGAGGGATCTAGGTCCTCCAGCACTTCTCCATTACACTTCTCCTGCGGCCCATTGGAACACGGAGGATCAGAAGAGGAGCTCTGGGGTACAGCTGAGAGCTCTGCAGGAGCAGGTGGTGCCTCTGTGGGGGTAAGGGACTCAGGTGCAGAGGGATTCACATCTTCCTGTTCTAGGCTTGGGTCCTCCAGCTCATCTTTGTTTGACATTAGCACCTCCTCTAGCAAGGCCATGACCTCTGGAGACCCTCCTACATGGTTGCTGACACAGGGCAGCAATGGTGAATGAATTACATACAGACAGAGTTTCCTGTAGCACTGCACCAGTAAAGCGAGCTGCTTGTTCTCCTGGAAGGAGGAATAGTCCTTACAGCGGCTGCATGATGGCCTTATCTGCATCTTCTGGCCTTTACAGCCCAAGCAGACATAATGCTGACACTCTGGATGTGTCTGGGAAATTGGATCCTGGAGCAGTTTACCTGAGGAAAAAAAGAAGGAAATCCACCTGTTTAGCAACTTTTAATAAGGGCCCGGTTACTATGGGACAGTATAATAGCTGGTTAAGAGTTATTCATTCTCAATTCCACCTCACACAGACATAGCTTTATAGAAACAGCTGTACTTATTAACACCTTTAGCCTACAACTATCATTTCTTTGCTGTCAATCAATCTTACAATATACTGATAAATCATTGAAATAAACATCGCTAAAAACAGTACTTTAAAATATTTTGCTCTGTCTGATCAACCGTTAAGACACTCAAAATAATGAAGCTAAAGTAACATAAATCATAGATTACAGATACTCATCATTGTGAAGTAACTGGAACCTGGCATAAAAAATCTTTGGTACATAATGTTGCCAGTAAACTTCAAGCAATTTATCCAGTACTTGTTCAAAATCTACATATGACTTGAGGGGTATAATATGAAGGAAGTTCAACATAACCAGGCTTTCTTTGTGTTAGCTGCCTTGACAAAACCTAAAACCCCAGCTGGAGATAATGGGTATATCGACTTTCTTTGTCAACACAGGCTTTCTACTTCAGGGTCTGTGCACGCTCATGTAAAAGGGGGTGTTTGACAAGTCATTTGATTCTTCTTCCACACAAAACGGATCAACTGAGCACTGCCTACTCCAGTTAGAGGAACAAATGCTAGCAAACATAATGAATATCAAAATAAAACATGCAGCACTGTTGTTACAAATAAGAGAGCAATGCTGCAAAAATCATTCATCTCGGGAAGCACAAACATTTATTTTACCACAGAATTCATGATCATAAAGAGCACCCCAAGCAGTAAAATAAGCATATTAATTTGAGTTAGTATATTTATTTTACAGATCAGTGCACTTGGTGGTGGTGTATATTTCTAACTTGACAGCTGCCCTTTAGAGCTCTAAAACTTTAACGTGATGAATTTAAACATTACAGGTTACTCAGTAACTTCAGTTTTTTTGCCAGATCAAATTTGACATAATTTTACTAACTGAATATTGTTGGTCTTAAATTAACTACAAATGTAACTGAACGGTTCTCTAATCTGAATTTAAGTAGCTGCAATTCCACTATTATAAAAGACTTGGCAGCAGATCAGGAAAAAACATAAAAACATTTATACATTTTCTTCATTACCATCTGAATGCATGCAAATTCCTATGACAATGGGACACAGTGTGGGCTGCTGACACTACAGCTAGAAGTCGCTCGGTGATATTTGTCACATATGACTGCATAGGCTGCATATATAAAATGTACTACTGCAGAGAATCCATAAAGCACTCACAATATACCATATAAAAAATAATGAGTGAAAACATTGTGCTTCCAGGCAATTTTAAACCGTAACATTGAACATAACCTGCTCTGGACCAGAGGTGGGAATCACCAGAGACCCTATGCTATATTGCAGTTTTAAACAATTGTGTCCCTTTTGGCTGCTCCCTTGTATTCTCCACCAAGGGGTTGCCACAGCGGATTAATTTACATTAGTAATTTGGCAGAGGTTTTACACCAGATGCCCTTCCTGATGCAACCCTCCATGGTGAGAGGGCTTGAGTCCCCACCTGGGATTGAACCAGGGACCTTTCACTTGTAAGCCAAATGCGCAAACCACTACACTACCAGGGACAGTTCAATTTTAAACAATTGTGAGACGCTGGAAACTGAAATCAAATATATTGCGATATATTAAAATTTACTACCTTTTTTTTCCAATAACAAATTATGTCCCCAAAGGTAAAATTTGTCAGTATCTGTTTTATCTCATAAGATAAAGTTCTCAGTCTGTTCCACTCACTTCAGTCATTTTTATTGCTGCAAAATAAGCTTGTCAAAGAGACAAACCAAAACACTGTAATTAAAATCTGTAATAAATTACAAAAAATTACTTTGTATTGCAGACTTGTCCAACTTAACTGAATGCAAACGTGTGGAATACTATACCATTACATGTATTTTGAAAAGAGCAGATGATACAACAAAAGTTATGCAGCCCCTTCAGCAACAGAAGAATTTGAAAATATACATTGATTACAAAGATAGACTGAAAAAAGCAATTGATTTTATTATTCCAGAACTGAAATGTTCAATGTTATTTGCTATTTTTAACAGTATATCAATATTAGGTATGCCTGTATCGATTCAATATTGCCATACAAAATATCCCAATACAATACTATATCGATTTTTCCCCTCAGCGCTACAGGTTATGAGTTCAGCATAAGCTAAGCATAAGAGTGATTTAGCCAGGTAACCACCTTCCTAACACTGAAAACGCTGACTTTAAGCTCACAATAATGTCTTTTTAACAAAACCGGAAAATCATTTCATGTGATATCAATATCATCATATTATTTAGTCTGAATTTGACCTGTTGTACCGTTTATGCTGTCATTTCATAAAGTTTTTTCAAAAGAAAAACAAAGCACAAAAGTGCAATTTGGATTGAATATCTCCATGAAAGCAGAAATAGTCACAGCAAAACCTTCTTTCGGCTGCTCTTTCGGCTGATTTGTCTGCAGACCGCTCAACCTGAGCTGTCCCTCTGATGTACTCATTTCTAATACTGTCCATTCTGGTCACTAGCAGCAAAATCTACAACTACAACTCTGCCACCTCCAGCTCCACCTCCTGTGTTTTTGTCAGTGCCACCATTGCCAAACCACTGATGCCTCATAAACCTTCCCCTTCAGCTTGCTGCTATCCTTCTGTCACAAAGCAACCTTGACACTATCTCCACTCACTCCACCATGCCGACACTCTCTTCTTTACCTCGTTTGTGGACTCTAAAGTTGCTTTGGATGGTTGAACTCAGGTATTTAAACTAATTCCCCCTTCACTATTCCACCTGCCTCCCTCTCATTCACAATCACAGCAAAACCACAAAAAAACCTACAAAGGTCAGAAACGTTGTCATGTATAAGTCTGTCTCCTCAATGCAAGCTGTGTCAGCTCTGATATTTCACTAGCTAAGCCGGGTTGGTAAATAAAGCATGAATAAGAAACACATGGCTCTGCAGCGGGCACAACAACAGAGCACTCGTCTGTCTTGTCAAGGCGACGGATGACTGGGGCTCAGCCTCGGTTGCTAAGGAGACCACGGTGGCGAGCGCGACAAATCGTGTCAACTGCTGCGAGCACACGCACGCCCACAGACACTTCAGTCAATATGAACGGTAATTTTGTAATACAATTCATACACTATGCTGCAAAACTAAAGGCAGGGTTGCAAATAAAAGGCTGAACTGAAAGTGTGTGAAGTATTGCTATAATATTCTCAGAACACTCACCACAAACAAGACAAGCGAGGGACTTTCGGAAGAAGGGCAGTAGGTTGTACATGTCTGCGAAGGTGTGAGGCTGCCGTGGGTCGCACTGCAGCACGGCCCGGCTGGCGGACACGTACAGAGCCGTTGCACTGACCGGGTTCATGGCGATGTAATCCGCAGCCTCAGGGAAACACAGTCCGTGTGGGGGGGGGAATCCAGCGGCTCACCGTAAAGGCAGCCCAGATACAAACTGGCCTGGCGATGCAACAATCCGTCACTCCAGTGTGCCAAAGCAGAAATTAGTCATGAATCAATAAGGGATATACTAGGAGACAACGACCATGGTGAGGCGGTTATCATTAAACGCGCACAACGTTAGCTAGCTCGGCAGGTGGCTAGCTAAGTTAGCATCACCGGTTACTGATAACCAGCGAACGTTTTCATACCGACGTTAATGTTTCCGTTAATTCGGACATATAAGACCCTGGGTTATAATTACGCACATCCCTAACGAAGCCTAAGGGCAAATGCCGAGTCTAATAAGCAAAGGACCCATAATTAAAAGGTTAGCATTGTGTGGCTAACGTTAGCTTACAACATCAGCCAAACGTTTTACACAAGAGATGATCGATGATAGCCATAGAGCCAATCTAATATGCAATGCTGTCTCCTCGTCGGTGTTTCACTGACTAGCGGGCTGATGAGATCCTAAATTTGTCAGGTCAGAAATCCGTCAGCAGATCCCAGGCGCGCAGTTGATGTAAACAAAGCTAACCAGCTAGCGTTAGCATGGCTAGCCAATTAGCTAGCGAAGATTCAACCGTGTCACTAACCCCCTCGGGTCGCTTTATTTCTCGTACGCAGGTGCGAAATGCAAACTGCAAGCCAAAATTCTGCAAAGCTGGTGCGGTTTACTGTAACACTCGGCGCTCGGTGACTGAACCATAGCGAACTTGCCGTTTTGTAAATGCATCAATCATTCGATTTTCCACTTTTCCTCGCATCAAACCCCCTCAACAGGCACGATCATCACGCGAGACTTCTTCTAGTTACCGTGGTTACCGTAGTGTACCAGTGCTTTACATGAGAGCCTTATTCTGTCCTCGTTTTCTTAATGCAGGGTGACCAGACCCCAACAAACCAAAAGTGAGAGGAAGACAGTATTTGTGGAACACAAATTGCAATTTATAGCTCATGTATACATCAGCTGGCTTTTAAAAATAACACACAATACACTTTACAGGTTGAGCTCTGCTGTTCTCGTGCGACAGCCTGCCTCCAAAGAAGAAAATAATAGGTATGGATCAAGTTACTTTCCTCAGAATAACAAGTGTTCTTATACACTCTATCAATTTTTAAGTTATACAGAATTGCACTTAATTGTTCCTGCTCTCATACTTCAGGTCGACCTTCCTACATTTTTTTCAAAGAACGGATGTGAACACATGGCATAACTGTGCCTTCCAAACACCGCTAAATATAAGTTGTTTAAATGTTTCTTGTGGAACAATATACTGAAGCGCAGTGATGTATTAAAATGTCATTATTCAGTTTAAATCCTTTAATCCATCCCCGGGACACAGAATGCACATTTTTATCTAATGTTCACTCCAAGGGGTCGGCATAGCGGATTAATCTGCACTGGTAAATTTTGCGCTGGATGCCCTTCCTGATGCAACCCTCCATGGTGAGACTTGTGTCCCCACCTGAAATTGAACCAAGAACCTTTTGCTTGTAAGGCAAATGTGCAGACAACTACACTAAATATCAAATTAAATAGCCACAATAATACAAGCGATTAATAAGGGGGAACAAACCCTCAAACGGAGCTTGTCAGTTTTGTCTGTCATTACAACAACTGCAGGTGAGCTCACACAGGCTGTGTACCTCCAGCAGCCTGCAAGAGCAGCTGACTGAAACTGTGACTGCTGCTTTTCTACAACTGCATGTTTCTGACAATGAAAAATGACCAGCACCAGTCTGTTCCTATAGTCTGTAGATGTATATGATTTGCCGTCCTGTACAGTGTGGTAAATGGTGGTTGTTTCAGCCACTGTTATATTAGCTGTCTTTTAATCCTATTTGGTTTTAAGATGAAATGTATCCATATGCTGGCACATCACTTCTTGTGACTCTCATGTACTGCGAGTCCCTGTATGAATTAGAAAAATAACTGGCAAAAAAAGCAATAAATTCTTTGAGTCACCTTTTATCCAGATATAAATAGTTAACATTTTCTTTGTGATATGCATCATGTCCTGTCAAAATCTGCATAGCCTCAAACTTTAGGTCGGCTAATTTTCCCAGTCAGGTGTAGTGTCAGATTAAAAGGTGAGCAGTATCTCCTGGGCAGACAGCCCTCCCTGCTTTCAGCCATTGGATAAGTGCCTGACTTTAGAAAACTGTCTGTCATTCATTGTGAATTTTGGAGAGCTAAAGAACCAACCAGAATGCAGGACAGTGTCGCAATATGTTGGACTATGTTGGACAGTCTTGCTTAAATAGAAAAACAGCCGGTCACCCTACATTAATGTCATAATCATAAGGTCATGAACTAAATGGTAACCTACTGCCTAAAATTCATTCTTTTCACAAGGAGCTACACCATGTATGACATTTTACCATTTTGCATGTTATGAATTTGACCTGTTCCTGTTCCACTTTTTATCATATATACAGTACTGTGCAAAATGAGCCACCTCTCATTTCTTTATATCTTGTGACGAAAATAGGAAATAGGTGTAAAGATTTACTGAAATGTGCAAATGTAAATGGAGTACATAAGGCTAAAACAGAGTTTGTACAATTCTGACCAGCTTGAAGCTCAATATTTAGTATGACCACGTTTATTCTTAAACTCAGCCTGAACTCTCTTTCTTTTACTGGCCTTCAGTAATAATTCTTCAGGCTTCTTGAAAGACATTCCAAAGGTTTTCTTTGGATATTGGCTGCCTTTTGTTCTGTTCTCTCTCAAGATGATCCCACATTGCTTCAATAATGTTGAGGTCAGTCCATTACTGATAGTGTTCCATTGTGTGTTTTTCTGTCCAGGTAGGCTTTTATGGCATTGACGGTGTGTTCAGGACAAAAATGCTGAAAAAATGAAGCCAGCTTTCCAGATGGTATTGTGGATAACAATCAACTTTCAATTTCAACAAGATCCCCGACACCAATGGCTGAAATGCATCCCCAAACCAAGTCAGAGCCTCCACCATGTTTTACAGATAAGGCACTCATTGTTACACCTCTCTCCTGACCTCCTTGCTGACCTCCAGTTGAACCAAAACATTTCACATTTGAATCATCACTCCATAAGACCTGTTGCCATTGATTTTCAGTCAACTTCTTTTGTAAAATGGCACACCTCAATCTTTTCTCCCTGTCTTCCTTTCTTAAAAATGGCTTATTGACAGCCACCCTTCCACTGAGACAATTTCTGATATAGCTTCAGTGAATAGTAGATGGATCAACGGAAGGTCCAGATGTTTCCCAGGTCCTGTATCAGGTCTGTGTTGGATTTCCCCTCTATTTCCTAAGAACATGACTTTCAGATACTCCTCGCTTGGTGTAGATAATTTTTATGCCCACCACCTCTTCTTTTGTCCAGTTTCCTCAGTTTTTTTAAGGAGACACTACATACTGTGCTAAGATATGCCAAGTTTTAGGCTAATACCTCTTTGGGAATCAACTTGCTGGTGCAAAAATGCTGTTTTATGCCTGTCAAATTGTTTTATCTTTGACATTTTTTCATAAATTCAACAGTAGAAATAGAAACAAATTATGTGCTTATCTGACAGGCTACGAATAACAAATTACCTAAAGATACAATATAAAAATGGTTCTTCGCTA
This sequence comes from Etroplus canarensis, assembly GCA_015106775.1. Taxonomy (NCBI): domain Eukaryota; kingdom Metazoa; phylum Chordata; class Actinopteri; order Cichliformes; family Cichlidae; genus Etroplus; species Etroplus canarensis. Next base: position 20,664 of record VUQH01003215.1, read on the forward strand.
AATAGTCTATTCTGTATAAGCACAAAACTGGGTTACCCATTTCTTTTGGTGCCTTTTTTATGCTTGAATGATCAGTGTTAAGTGAAAATGGTCAAGTATAAGGATTGGACTAAAAGTGAGTGTAAAAGCAACCAATTTCCAAAGAAAGAGTTTTGTGCAATTTTTAAAAATAACCAAGACATCACTTATTCCATGTAGGCTAACACCCATTTGGAACAATACAGATATTTGTCAGGCAAAGAAAACACTGAACTTTCCATCATGGCGTAAGAAAGGTAAGAACATCTAGAACAGATTGTTCAAGACAGAAAATTTATTTAATTCCAGGAACTTATCTCAGAATATAGACTTGAAATCAGTAAATTTCTTGAATATCAGCAATTGAAGTCTGTCATACAAAAAAGATTTAATTTGAATTCATTAAACTTTGAAATGCCGGCATGGGTAAGAGAATTTCTAAATCTCAGTACCCTCAAATGGTTGTCTAAAACATATGTTACTATTGAAAATTTACAATTCAACCTCCCTCCCAACTGCAAAATGGGAGCGGGATCTAGCTATCAATCCAGATCAAAATTTCTGGACACATATGCTCAAACACCTTTAAGATGACAAAAAAAAATCTACAACTTATACTGTCATGACCTGTGTCTGTGTGCCTCCCTGTTCATTTTCACATCCTGTTTTATTTTGAAACCCACTCTGTCTGGTGCCCCTGCCTCTGTTTACTTCCTGTTCCCAATTGTCGGCAGCTGTGCACCCCTCCCTCCTGTGTCTGATTGCCCATTTGTTTGTGTATTTATTCTCTCGCCCTTGTCTGCTCGGTGTCGTGTCCTCATCTGGGTTTTCCTTGTCTGAAGTGTGTTCTGATGTTACTGCCTTCACTGCTCCGTCGTGTCGCAGTAGCCTCAGTTCCTCACCGTGTTGTCCAGGCTTTGTACTCCGCCTGAACTCTACCTTGGACTTTGTATTTTTGTTCTGGCAAATAAAGCCTTTATAATGTACTCCAGCCACCTACGAGTCCTGCATTTGGGTCCGCACCAGCACACTCTCGAGCCAGACATGACATATACAATTCAAAATTCTTCATAGAATACACTACGCAGGACATAGGATGTTCCAAATGGGTTTTGCAGATTCAAACACATGTATACACTGCATAGACAACCCTGCTGACACCTACACTATGTGCATGCTATATGGTATTGTGAACCAGTTCAGAGGTTCTGGCAGAGGATTTGTGCAGATCTATCAAGATGGTTCAGTTGCAGTATCCCAACCTCACCAACATTGTGCATATTAGGTGATATAAGTGACTTAGAGATACGAACAAAGGTATCACACATAATCCTTAGCTTAGCATAGCTAAGAAAACTATCCTCATGAATTGGAAATCAAAAAAGCATCTAAGTATTAATCAATTCAAAAATTTACTTGTAGATCATATTAGTTTGGAGAGAATGTCTGCTTCTTCTAAAAACCAGTTAAGTGAATTCGGCTGTCTCTGGTCCCCACTGAAAATTCCTCTACTTGGCGGGTGTGGTTAGCTGAGGTCCCAGCTTTATGGTCGGCTGGGGGTGGATTTGGGTGCTGCAGTTGTCTTGTGGCTTCCTGGGGTGTGGGACTGGGGCTGCCATTCCGGGGCATCCAGGGACCGCCCCGGGCGGTGGGGGTGGTGGTGGGGCATCAGGGGAGCCCGCCTGCTGTCTCAAGGTGTGGTGGCGGGGGCCGTCCCTGGGCCCTGGGAATGATTGATTAAATGATGTTGGGCCACCCTGTGTAGTGTGCGCGCGAGGGGGATGCCAGCCTTGCTCCAAGGGGGTGGGTCTCCCACGGCCCCTGGTCTGGTCTGCCTTTCCTGCCCTCTTTCGGGGTGGGGGAGACTGGGGTGCTTAATGAGCCAGGTGAGAGCTGGCTCTCTCCCTCTGGGGGCAGTCCCCTGCCTCCCAGTCTTATATATCCTGGC
>VUQH01003216.1:10873-32151 GCA_015106775.1 Etroplus canarensis
CAGAGGTAGCATCTTTGAATGACTTATTTAATCTGATCAAAACAAAAGCCATATATATATGTGTGTGTGTGTGTGTGTGTGTGTGTGTGTGTGTGTGTGTGTGTGTGTGTGTGTCGTCCACCTCCTGCATGTAGGCATTACTCCTATTTCAGCCACCCAGCCCCCACCCAAACTACACACACGCACACCTACTCCTCTTCAGCTTCACCCGCGTCTCAACTTGCTCCTAGCCACTAGGCTACCCCCCTTGATGCACACACAAATAAAACACACTTACAGCTCATTGATTTAAGTCAATGTGAGTGTATCCTAACCTTCCGAGGACGGCGTTTGAAGTCTCTCTTACCTCCCCAGACCCACTCCCAGAGCCAGACACAGCCTAGAGTCCTGCAAGAGTGCAGTCAAACACACATACAACACACACAGAAGCAGCAGCTAGTGGTCCCATCCACACCACCCATACACACATTCCCACCAGGCTGAGAGGATGCCGCAGGCAGGGGCTACATACCCACAAACACACACACAAACACACTTACTTTCTCTGTGTATTACCAACACTAATGAGCTGATAGATGTTCAACAGAAGCAAAGAAGCAGACAATCATTTCCTCAGAGTAAGGCAAGAAGGGAGAGAAAATCAACAGTAGTAAGTGAAAATGTGTGTGTGCTTGTGTCTAGGGTCTTGTTTTATTTTCTCTCTGCCTCACAGCATCTAGGCTTCCAGAGGTTAAGGCTGAGCAATGGAGCAAAGCTAGCCAAACTGAGGCCTGCAGGTCCTGCTGGGACCCCTGTGGTAGGGTTGGGTTCTGTTTAGTTTGTCAGTGGGGAAAACACACTAATGAGAGGAATTACTAAACAATCACTTTAACAGAGAGAAACAGGAATGGGCGGGTTGGTGAGGACTGCTCGTTCGACAAAAATGTCAGGGAAATATGCTTTACATTAAAGGTTTATTTAAAAGAAAACTCCAGCAACATGAACTAAACTGTGCTATTTTGTACAAATAAAGGATGCTGTTGAACTGCTGGAGCAGAAAAAAACTCCAAAATGAATCTTTAGACAAGGAAAGGCTTTAATGAAAGGTAGGCTGTCTTTTCATTTCTTTAACCCTAAGCTCATTATCCAAACTCCTTTTACATGCATAGGGAAAAGATGGCTCTCCGCTGCCATGAGGTCTCCACACTGCCCAGCCTGTGCCCATTTCTTACTCAAATTGCATTAAACTGAGTAAGATGGACCACCGTAATCCTGTGACCCAGCACAGACAAGGAGTTCAGCCTAATTGGATAGACCTCTCAGACTGAAGATGTGAAGTAAGGTAGCCAGCCCACATTCTCCCTATACATCTATGATCTGTTCCAGAGAAAAGAGGTCAGCAGCACCCAAAGCAAAGGGTGAAGATTTCTCCCAAAGAAAGAGAAGTTCTTTTTGTACTGAGTCTGAGAAGGGTGACCAACACAGGAAGAAAAAGAGAAAAGAGTGAGGGTATGCACACCTGCGTGTATGGTGGATGCATGCATTAACAAAATGATGAAATGCACAAAAATTGCAGCTCAACTGTTCTCCATTCATGACCTCACAAAACTCCTTCAAGCCTGATCAAAGCCTGAACCACTACAGCACTTAATGATGCCAAACCCTTTAAAACACTTACTCACAACTATGCAATTTGGTTGTAATAAAAAAAAAAAAACACTTAAAATCTGTCACTTTCTGTGAAGAGACAACCATCTGTTAGTGTGAGATTCTCAGTTTCTGCTCATTAATCACAGGTGAGAATTGGGTCGGAACATCAGGTGAAAGATGCTGTTACATTCAAATTAGACTTCTGTCAATTATCTGCCTAGGGGCAGATGTGCAGTTGCTAACACGACACACTTTACCTCTTCTGCACTTTTTCAGGGAATAGGATAAAACTCTAACAAAAAACATTAATAAAATAAAGCCTGACCTGAACACAAAGAATCATAAGAACCTATCCGTTCTGCTGCATGTGGGTATGAGTCAAACTAATTTGTACATATGCACAAAACTGTCATTCAACAACAATTCTATTGCACACCAGTGATGTTTAGATGGTTTAATTTAGTCATATTTGAGATGTACAAATCTGTGAGCTTTAGTCACCCATTTTGTGCTGGGTCCATGGATGACAGTTTTTCTGAATTATTCCTCTCCAGCTCCAGCCTCGTAGATATATTGCATCTGTGCACAGGTCTCATGATTTACCTATTTTTCCATATATGTGTGTTAATTAATGCAATGTATACTGCCAGGCCAAAAATAATCCCCATTTGAATTTAACTAAGCAAATAGGTAAAAGATGGCCAACGGATAATTACTGCAGTGATTAATATGTTTTGGAAGACCTACCCCATGGTCGTGGAAAAGTTGTTACTCCATCTCAGAAGTTTTAAATTATTGGTCTGAATCAAGCAAAGAAAAAAGCTAAGAGGACTGCTGAAATTACTCAAATTGGGTTCAGAACTGTTCAACGCATTATTAAAATCTGGACAGAGAGTGGTGAACCATCATCTTTGAGGAAGATATGTAGTTAAAAAAATTTTGATCAGAGATCATTTAAATATCTAGTGAAATCAAACGTGTAAAAATAAACAGCAAAACTCATGGTTATCTTTAAGTGAAAGTGAAAGTAAGTCAAGTGACTGGGACTAAACAGCTGAGAAGCCTTAAGAAAAGCCCTTATCAGTGAGGCTAATCAGAAGAAGACTTCAATTTGAAACATAAAGTTTGGACTACTGAGAAATAAAAAAATGTTAGATGGTCTGAGGAGTCCAGATTTACCCTGTTCCAGAGTGATGGGCGCATTAGAGTAAGAACAAAGGTGGATAAAGTAATGTACCCATCAGGTCCAGTCCCTAATGTACAGGCCTGTAGAGGTGTTATGATCTGGAGTTGTTTCAGCTGGTCAGGTCTAGGTTCAGCAACATTATCTCAGCAGAAAATCTGGTCAGCTGACTATTTGAATATCCTGAATGACCAGGTTTCACCTTCAGTGGTTTTTCTTTTCTTCCCTGATGGCACATACATATTCTAAGATGACAATGCCAGGATTCATCAGGCTCAAATTGCAAGAGTGGTTAAATGAGCATGAAACATCATCTTCACACATGGATTAGCCACCAGAAAGTCTGCACCTTAACCCCATTGAGAATGTTGAGTATGTGCTGGAATTAAATGCTGCAGTTGTATATGCTTAAAGAAACAATGACACCATGAATGCAGTCATCATAGCTAAAGGCAGTCCAGCAAAATATTAAGAGTGCACGACCTTTTTCTTTTTTTTGGCTGGGTAGTGCACTATAACAACTGCTTTGAGGATCAGGATTTTGCTCAGCCAATCTGTTCTTATTGAAATTCACCTCTGGTATATTTACGTACTTATGTGGAAAACTTATGAAGTAATTTAGCTAATTTGAAAAAGAAAAGACTCAAAGTTTGCTGAAATTTTATTCAGGAGAGTAAACAGGTAATTATGACTTTATGAAAGTGTGTTAAATCATTTCAGGTTTTTATGTTTATCATCATTATAAATCATGAAGATAGCTGTTCATAAAGGGGTTTTGGGCACATATGAATGGGCTGTGACGTTATATCGAACATAAAAAAAATGATAAAAAATCACTGGTATATTCAGCTTAATCCTGAGTAATACCAATACACAGTACAAAAGTGTGCAATCTTGTTAAAAAAATTGTCAGTGAAATGAGAAACACAAACAATTTTATTTGTGGTTAAATTAAAGGAAACACTTACACTTTCCCTGTAAGTACTAAGCCAGATGCGTATTCAGAGCAAAGTTGACCTATACCTTGTACACAAGTCTGTGTAAACACACACACACACACACACACACACACACACACACACAATCACCCACTTACCCTTTGCCACTGGTGAAAAGCAACAAGATCTCTTAACAACAGCTCGTCTTTTTCAATAAATTTTGCATGAAAACATGCCGCTTGTGCACCAAGTTGCCTGCTGTCATACTAGAGCAGTCGTAAATGTTTAATGACAACAACACCAAACACATGTGCGCACACACAGAGTGGGTGTCAGGGTGCCGCTCTGAGGGGCCCTTCTTTCATCCTGACAGACACTATAAAGCTCCTGAGCCTCTTCTTTACCCCGCCCTGCCATAAGCACTGCTGCACTCCTCTCCTATCACCCAGCAAGGAAACCTGGATGTAAATGAGGCTGGAGTGTAATAGTAAGTGTGAGTGTGCTTGTGTTTGTGTGCAAGTGGTGAGGATCAGGGACTTACATAGACCCTACCCCCATCACCATTAAGAACAGAAGAAGAATGGAAAAGGAAAAAGAAGAGGAAGTGGCTTGTCATAGCTTTAAAAAAAAAGTCTTGTTTTACATAGCTGTGAACCATCTCATTGCTTCTACCTTTCTTTCGCTAAAGCAGGACTTGTTAGGCACCTAAACTCTCAAAGGAGCATATGGGGAATAACAAGAACATCCACATCAGGCAGGTTTTGGACAGTAATAATGTCACATGAACACATACCGATAGAGTGGCAGCCATACTGTCAGCTATCGAACATGTGTATTGTTTTACTGACTGCTGAAGTCAAAATTAAGTTGAAAAATCACCTTGTCAAAACTACATATCAATTTAAAGTAAAAATACATCAACTTCAATTCAAGTAATATACATCAAATTACCTGGATAATTTTTTCTTTAGTGAATACTTAATACTGTTAAAGCAACTTGAAAGTTTTACCCCGAACTAAAGCCTGTGCATGTCGTGCTTCTTTTAACGCACTACACTAGCTTAGTACTACACATTCATGCATATATTGTAAACATACAATGCTAGAAAGAGGAAAATTGAGGAAAGAGATATAAGAGGGAAAGAGTGAAAAAATCATGAAAAATAGGGTGAGGAGGATGTCATGATGGCTTGCTGCTTTTAATGCATTACACTAGCCAGATTCTGGAACATTAAGTACAACCCCCACTGAATGGGGATAAATGGAAAAAAAAAGGGTAAGCATCATGTGCATTTATTACCCTGTGTCTGTGACGGAGGCATCATATAAGAATGGAGGTGCTTGGCATGTCCTGTACCCTGCGACAACCCTGTTGGTGATTCTGCTGGGACTTTGCTTGCTGAGAACAGCTAATCAAGGTTATTATAGTTAGCTAAAACTAAGCTAAAAATTAAAACAAAGTGAGAAAAAACATTTCAGTTAAATAAAACAAAATAAAAACTAATCTTTTGAGAAAAATCAAAACTAAATACAACAAAAAATGCGCTCACAAAACTTGAAAATATACAGGAAATGTCTTTGGTTTTAGTCTCTGTTGATTTGGTAAAAAAAAAAACAACAAAAAAAAATTCAAAACAAACAAACTAATTAGAAAACACAAAACTATAAAAACTCTGCAGGCAACAACATTCCACCTCTTATTAGGATAATCTTCATTAAATTTTTAAAAAAATATTATATTTTCCCATTCTCCCCAACAGTATGACATTTATTTATTTATGTATTTTCTTAATTTCCTCACACCAACATAAAGGTCACGATCTTTTAATTTTTTCCCTTATGCTCTCTCTCTTTTAAATCCTTTACTTAATAATGCACTTACATACACTACTCACAAAAAGTTAAGGATATTTGGCTTTCGGGTGAAATTTTAGGATGCACCTAAAATGCACTACAACCTTTACAGGTGAACTAAATTTGACCTTTCCTACACTTTTTAATGCGCATGTTCAACTGTTCTGTGTTTAAGTATTTTTTGCATAACTTGCTGTTCTCTAACAAGGTGCTTAACAGCAAAATTCACAACTGGAGTTTGATCCATGAATCGACCAATCAATTTTCTGTTTCAATTTGAATTATTATTTAAGCAGTCCTCTTCATCATGCTGTTCACATTTTGACATCATGAGATCAAGACGACACCTAACAATTGATCAACAGTACCTCACCATTGCGAGGCTTCAAACAGGATGTTCTCAGAGGTAAGTGGCCACTGAGCTTCGAGTGTCACAGAGTGTCATCAGCAGGTTGCAAGAGATACAGAGAGACTGGAAGAGTCACAGAAAGGCAAGACGTAATTGATAGTCAAGGGCACATGACAAATTATTGAGACCGACACATTTTTGTTGTGGTATACTCACCACTGTTGTTGGCTTTTGTTTCAATAAATTGTTTGAAATCAGGAAATCACAATTGCATGCTTCTACTTAAATGTTGTACTTTCATGATGTAACATCACTGTAGTGTTAACTTTGAACCTTTTCCATAAAGTTCACCCAGAAGCCAAATATCCTTAACTTTTTGTGAGTAGTGTATATACACACACATCTTCAACCTCAGCAAAAGAATTCCTAGTAAACATCTATACAATTACATGTCAATACCTACCAACAAAATTGTCTTGTCAATTTTTGCTTTTTCTTTGTAGTTCTTTCATTTGTTCCTTTTCTTTTCCCCCACTTTCTGTTCTCTCTTTTTTTTCCATGTCTCTTTAAACTCAATATTCCTCTGTCACCACTTTGATGTAATACATGTATACATGTAAACTGGAAGTGTTTTCCATAAATATCGCCCTTTAAAAAAAATCACATTAAAATACTTATAAAGAAAAGCTAAATTTATGTTAAAACTCCAAAATTCAAGATGAGCCTTTTTTTGCTAAACTTACTCCGACCTCTATCCTCATTCTCAATTAAACTGAAGTACAAACCACAAACATCTCAATTAATTTTGACTTAAAAAGACAAGATATTTATATTTTATCTTTAAAAAGTAAAATAACCTGATTTGACTAAAAAAATTGTCTTTACACAATGTATACATGTAAAATAAAGAAGCTTTGTAAAAGTAGAGTTTAGTGCAGAGCTGTATTGCATTGTAATAGATTTCACTGTTGTACCCACTAAAGTGGCAGCTGACTGTATATGTCACATCAGTTATTGGGTCAGTGCCACACGCTGAAATTATTCAATCTTCAAACCTCCACAGGTTTAGACAGTTTGAAATAAATCAATGCTGCCACAGGTGGAAATGCGCATGCACACACACACACACACACACACACACACACACACACACACACACACACCAACAAACTCACACAATATGCACACAGACAAGCTAAAGCAGGGTCAGAGATAAAAGAAGAGATTCCTATCGATGCTAAAGGATATTGAAGCCTTAATAAGAAAATGGATATAGTCTGCTGGCCTTACGTTTCACTGTTAGCTTTATTTGTTTTCCTGATACTGATCTAAGAAAGGCAATATGTAATAGCAGCAAATAAATGGAGCACTTTTCCTTTAAAAGCAAATATCTATGCTCTGTCCACATAGAGAAATTGTGAGCCTGAAGCTTTTCATTGATGACCAACTAAAGCCATGAAAAAAGTGTAAGCACTTAGACTTGCATTAAAGTTTATTATCAACAAATACATTCCATCTATAATTTGATCTGTAATTCTAAATAAACAAGAAACCACAGCTTGAATAATATATAAATGCTTAGCCCTTATTTCTGATCATGGTCATGTTTTCCTCAGTGACATCTACGTACAATACTTCCCAAATACATAACATCACTTGTGTATAAAAAACAAATCTGCTAAGATTCCCTCACAAAGATACATTTTCTTCTTTTCTTAGCATTTGCTTCACTTAATGAGATACAGAACACACAATTTCCAGAGAAAGTTGTTCAAGTGTGTTGTTTAAAAAAAAATTCTTAGATATACTATACTACGTTTTGGTCTCTTACAGCCACTGCTACAGAGATAAGTTTCCTCATCTGACTGCACAGTTGCATCAAGAACACATCTGAGGAATGGAGATTTTATTCAGATCAAACATTCAGAAAATCATAAATTGCCATACAGCTATTACTATGTGTTTCTGTTAGTAAAACCAATGGAAAGCCCAAAAAATACTGCCTAAGAAAATATATTTTCTTCCAGAAAACTTTATTTTCAAAGTTTAAAGATAATTTAAGAAAAAAAACAGAGCTTTGTTAATCTGCCAATCATATTTTCAACTAACCATTTAACTGTTTTATCAGGAATAATGCACCTTTGTGTAGTGGTATATACATTTACCTTACAAGTGAAAGGTCTCCGGTTTGATTACAGGTGGGGTCACAAGGATTGTGTCAGGAAGAGTATCCAGTGTAAAACCTCTGCCTTGTTTATTTTTCCTTTTAAGAGGGGGGATCAAGGAGGCAGTTGAAGGTAAATTTATCAACCATATAACACCTTTGGATGCCCCCTTGTATTTCCCCAAAGGGTTGCAACAGCAATGCACATGGATAATTTGGCACAGTCCCCACCTGGACTTGAACGGGGGATCTTTTGTCTGTGAAGTGAATGTGTGAACCACTATGCTTGCAGGAATTCAAATTGAAAAATGCCCAGTGTAATTTCCAAGAGTCAAAGATGATGCACACGTACTGGCTGTTCATTAAACTAACACTAACCCCACATTTGAAAATCTGGAAGAAGTCAATATTTGGTATAATCAAAATAGTTGCCATTTTATTTTCAGTTGAATAACTAATCAATTAATTGACTAATAGTTGTTCTACTATTAAATAAACTGAGCCTGCCTTTGAGTTTTCATTCACTTTCCATGGAGGACTAAATTCTTGTACACTGAGGTGTAGCACAACAACTGGGCTATATCACTCCTGAGATCCGTAGCTTAATATACACATCTATGCCATTCAATGTGACAGGCAAACAACTGGGTACCAGTCATATTACAGTGGCCTCCAATCACATTAAGAATGCTGTGTTGGGGGAAGGATTGAGAGAGCTACACAGGCAGACGCAAAGAGAGGCCTCTAAGGTAGTTATACCTGTTGTGGAGTGTACAATTCTTTCAAGTATTTACTATCCTGAGCCTGTTCCTCATCTGCATTAGTCTTTAGAAGACATAAACTTGCAAGTGAAGATGTCCTTTGCCAACTTTTCTAACTTTAATAAGGCACTCTTGCTTATTGTTTTTTCCTGGCATAAGCCACAAAGACATTTGGAGATACATATAATCATGTTATGTTTCTAGACTTATTGCTGTTGGGTCCAGAGGGTGAAAAGCGCAGTTCAAGACATCAGACATCATCTGGTGACCAAAACATCCTGTAAAAACTGAACCTGAGCCACACTGCTAACTACCATCTATTCTTAAATCACCATGAGATTTTTCTCTTACAAGAGGGAACTATATTGCATTACAAGGCCTGTACAGCCCGATGCTTGATAGCAAGGGGAAATAGAGAAAGAAAAGGAATGATGGATGGAAGGTTCAAGTGATGGATGGACAGATGGACTAGCTGAGACCGAGCTCCACAGTCTGTATTACACCAATCAGCATATTCTACTCTCCCGTGGAGTCAACAGTCTAGATTGAACTGGGCAAACCAAAAAGACTTTCTTGGGTATGTTTGTGTCTATCTGTGCTTTCAACTCACCCCTTTTTTTCTGTTTTATCTTTACTTTTGTCCTTCTCTCTGTCCTTGTCTCTGTCTCGTCCTCTTTCCTTGTCTTTTTCCCTCTCCCGTTCCCGGCCCTTGTGCCGGCTCCGGTCACGATCTCTGCTGTGGCTGCGGCTCTTTTTGCGACTATGGCTACCTCGCCGGCTGCGACTGCCGCTCTTACTGCGAGACCGCCTGTGACGAGAATGAGACCTAAAAGAAATAAAAGGTGACAAAGAGAGTTAAGACTACAGCAGAGAAGCAGATAATATTGTCTTTTTTTGGAAATGAAAAGTACCTTTTTGTTATATCGACTCACTTTCTGCATTGTAACTGTCTATTTCCCAGAATGCTTTTGATTCAGTGACTTAGGTTATGTTCACACTGCAGGCAAAAGTGGTCCAAATCCAACTTTTTGCCCACGTGACACATATCTAATTTTTTATGACAGTCTGAACAGCACAAATCTGATTTCTTTCATATGTGGTCCTAAATCGGATACATAACAGATGTTTTTCAAAGCAACCTCAGCCTGAACGGTCACGTCGCATTCCATCTCACTTTTATGTCACTAAAGTGAGACAGACGTCATAATTCTGCACCAGAGGAGGCAAGACGCAGCAAGATCAAATGTAAACAATGGACCAAAAAAGCATTGCAGACACCACTGATGGAGCTAGTAAGTGGAAACATGTATAGCATCCATATTTTCTTTCATAAGCACAGCGTGCGGCATGTGACGCCATGTGTGTCACTTTGGGACCGTAGACTGTTCGCAATGGAGTCTAATGGTAGTCGCATTTAAAATATAATGTGAACAACTATGGAAACTAATCGGATCGCAGCAAAAAAATCAGCTGAGCATTAAGAACGGCAGTGTGAATGTAGCCTAAGCCAATGTGGCTGGGACTGTTTCACTCTGCTTAGCTGTGGCAACAGTGATAGAAAACAGAAATAGGAATAGTAGGTGCAATGACTTGTGCTTTCACTCAGAGAAATGCAAATGTTGGATACATTTCATTTCTATGATCGGCTTCTCCTTGCAAAAATATAAAGGTTATATTGCAAAACAGTAACAATGCAAGAGCAGTCTGAGACCACATGCCTCCGATAAAGCTAAATAATCCTTGAATTTCTTAGGTTTTTGAGGTAAAATAGTTCTACATTCACAGCCACTTTATTAGGTACACCTTACTAGTACTGGGTTGGACCTTCTTTTGCCTTCAGAACTGCCTTAATTGCTCATGGCAGAGATGCAACAAGGCGCTGGAAACATTCTTCAGAGATATGCTAGCATTGCAGAGATTCTACTGCTACTGTTGCTTTCCTGTTAGCTTGAAGCAGTCTGATCATTCTTCTCTAACCTCTGGCATAACTAAGGCATTTTCACCCAGAAAACTGTCACTCATTGGATATTTTCTCTTTTTCAGACCATTCTTTATAAACCCTAGAGATGATGTGCAAGAAAATCCCAGTAGCACAGCAGAAATACTCAGATAACCATACCACGTTCAAAGTCAATTAAATCACCTTTCTTCCCCATTCTGATACTCGTTTTGGACTTCAACAGGTTGTTCTTAACCATGTCTACATGCTACTGAGTGCTGTCATATGATTGGTTGATTAGATATCTGTGTTAAGGGGAAGTTGAACTGGGGTACCTAATAAAGTGGACAGTGTGTGTATTCTTTATTTTGGATTTATTTGAATTCATTGACAATGAAAACATGTTCTTAAAACTTGCAATCACAGTAATATAATTATTAGTTTAAGATTTATCCAAAGAAAAACAAAAATCTGGTAATGGTTAAACCACTCAATGGTCATCTACATAGTTTCAGTATTATCCATAAAACAGCCACAATCTCTGTGAGATCAAAGTCAACTTTTGAACTGCTTAGGTTTGAAAGCAAAGGCTTTAAAAGTTTGTGAGGCCAAGCAGCTGAGCCACAAGAAGTAATGACTCAAATTACTAACTTAGCCAGAAGTTAACATTTTAAGGTTCTCTATTACTTCAACATTTGTTTCTCTAGATATGAGTGAGGTGAAACCCAGTATTTAACTGCAAAAGTGTATTCCTCAGCTGCGTTTCTTAAGCGGTCCACCATGTTTTGGAAAAAATATCGGAAAGCCACCGGTGTGCAATGAATCTTTGGATAGGGTGGGACACAAAGGATCCACCTGATGTGTCCTAATGTTCCTCAAAAGGAAGATAAGTTTGTGGGCTGCATTTGAAGGACCCTTTGAAATTGGTCCCCTTCCTTGCCACGCTGTGATGTTATCAGACAACAATAATCCAGCCCCTCAGTTGGGACACAGTGTTAAAGAATCCGTCAAAAAATTCCTCGATCCAGATCGATTTCAACATTTTTAATCACTTGGGCCAACCCCCACCTCAAGCAAAATTTTTATGCAAATTCTCTCTGTAACTTTTTGTATAATCCTGCTCGTTCTCTCACACACACACACAATCCAAAAACACAACCTCCTTAGCAGAGTTAATAAGGAATCACATTTTACCGGCACCTTTGTCATATTTAGATTTTTTATAAATATGTAAATAACATAATAATAAATTTTATATCTAATAATGCCTTGCAAACAGGTTTTCAAAAACCATAATCAATGAGCAGAGCTGGAACACAAAGCAAAGAGATCATAACTAAGTGATAATAACTATGATAAATGACAACCAACACAGCAGAAGTTCGAGGAGTATGGTGACCATCACACACAGAGCATTTTCTTTCTGTCATAAATGTTGCTAAGGCCACATACTTGACTGGCATATTGCACTTTAATGTTGCAAGGATTTTTTTTCTCTTGTAGACTACACCAGTGACAGAGCACTGAACCTCATTCACATACAGCAGAGGACACAAATATATGGATATCAGGTTCATATTTAAAACTGTTTTAAAGCTGTCTAGTAGTTTATTCCTTTTAGAAACGTCTTTACAGTTCTTTCAAGTTCTTTGTAGGTGCAATACAGCTTAGATAATTAGATAAGTTAATGTTTTAGGTTTTTTATATTAACAAAACTCCTAGGTCCAGCACAGAATGAATTTAAACCATCTGCACTGCCAGATTTTTTAATATTGGTAGAAACCCTGCATAGTAACATTTAAAGGTTTGCATCTGTTAAAACACAAAATGAAAGTCTCAAAGATCAAATTTCACAAGAGTCAATAGATTTGTCCTTCATTGGACGGGTGTAATAATAGTTATATACAACCCCATATACCATAACACACAAACACACAGACAGAAAACCACACCGACACTTTAGAAATTGAGCCAATTAGAGGCTGGCTCAGAGGAAGACCTATCCTCAGTATTGATCCTGACACTGGCCCTCTGGTCTCAGAAAGATTTGCAGTGGGAGATTTACTTTGTTAGCTGTGACACGCAACCATAAACACACTTATTTTAAACAAAGAGAAAAAAGAAAATCCAAGTGTAACTTATACCTCAATAAGTTATATGTGTAAAGACATTTATTGCCAAAATATAAACTTATTGATGTGTCACTGCACATGTCCTTAGCAATGCAGACATGTTCTGCAAGTGTTTCTGTGTGTGTGTGTGTGTGCGTGTGTGTGTGCGTGTGTGTGTGTGTACGTGTGCGTGAGGGGAAAAGATCAGGAATTGAAACCCCAGTAGAAATCGGCAGCTGAGATGCCGTTATTTTCCATCATCTATCATTTTATTGATTTGTCTATAAAAACAGTCAAACCTGCTGTCCACGAGCTTTATTGCTTTCCCCCCTTTATTAGTTTGCAGTTTTGGACATCCAGAGCTGTCTCTCTCTCGGCGGAAAACTAATCATTTTCTTCAGACGCCTGTCACCATCCTAACAGACAACACTCTGACAACTGTTGCAATCAATTAGGCTGGAGTGATCCTGATCACTGGAGAGTCACTGTTGTATTTCTCAGTTCTAAGAATAGAATTTCATAGGTAAAAAAAAAAACAGCATTTAAAATCAAAAACGAATGAGAAATATCTCATAAGCAAAAGTCAGACACTTGCCAACAGCTCATAAGCATTTATTACGTAATATGTATATAAATCAGCTACAACCAAGAACGTTCAATTCCAGGCTCACCATATATATCCAATGGAACATCTGGTGTGACAATCATTGTTATCAGTTATTCTGCAGAATATTTTCCTTTTTAAAAAAAAAAAAAAAAATCTTTTCTTTCAGTTTCAACACTTCAACACAATTCAAACTCTCATTTTTCTATTTTGGAGCCATCCATACACTGGTTGCAGCTTGAAATTAAATACATAATAAATACTGATAGTTAAAACTATAAAATACAAAACTAAACATAAAATAGACAATTTAAATTTTAATCAATAATTAAAGAATAAAAATCACAGAAATAACAGCAAGAAAGGAAAAGATGACCATTATAAGAGTATTCCTTGAAGGTACTGTTCAGCTCTTCCATCAGTTCCCTCTGGCAATTTACCCAAAAATGCCTCCTTTGGATCCATTATAATTTGATTTTGGTGTATTTGGAATATCTATTTGAGTGCCTTTAACATCGAATACCAGAATATTCTTAGTTTACAACAAGTCGCTTCCTGGAATATCCATGTTTATTTTAGCAGGACAATGCCAAAAATTCAGTATGGGATGCAATACTGTGGCTTTGTAAACACGGAGTGTGCATGCTTGACCGGCCTGCGGTCAGTCCAGAGGTGAATTAGACAACAGCAATCATGAACCTTTGATGTACTATATCAGCCAAGAATGGAGATGATTTCCGACTGCAAAACACCAACAGTAAGTATTTCTGTTTGAAAATAATTAACAACAGTGCAAGACGGCAAGAGCTTATCTCACAACACTGAAGAATCCTGGATCGAAGTCAACATTTAATATCCAGTAAAATTTTCATGCAACTCCATTTGTAACTTTTTGCGTAATCCTGAGAACACACACACACACACACACACACACACAAACAGAGGAAGAGCGAGAGTGCGAGAGCGAGAGCGAGAGAGAGAACCAAAAACATAACCTCTTTGGTGGAGGTAAAAAGCATTATTAAAAGGAAAAGTGATGAAATACAATTGTAAACATACCTCTCTTCAAACTTTTGAGTGTGCTGTAGCCATCAAACTCTAAATGTACGTATGTTTACAAAATTAAATTAAACTGGTCAGGAAAACTATTAAAAACCGTTTATTTGTACTTTTGCCAGTTAAATGAAGGTTTGGATGAATTAACAAAAAAGATTTTTGCTTTTAATGCATTTTGGAAAATATTCCAACTTTTCTGGGAATGGGGTTTTTACTAGGGCAGACAAAACAGCTATTTTTGCATTATTTTGCTTTAAAAATAAATAAACTGAAAAACCAAATAAAAACAAACTCTTACAGACTGATCTTTTATCAATATAGAAAAGAACTGACTAATCGTTCTACCTCTAGTTACAATGCTGTTATAATCCTATAGTTATCTACGGCACCTCCTCTGCTTTAGTTTCTGTTCTGCAGAATACGAGAATGGTTTAATAGGAAATGTGACAGCCTCCTGGAGTGATTATCAGAAATAACATTAGTGACACATCTGATTCAGAGGTAGAGGTGAAAGTAGTCTTCAGTCTCAGTGCATGTGATTTAGCAAGTTTGATACAGTGTTTACTGGAGCTACGATTCAGGTAGTCAGGGAATCACTTCTAAAGGAAAAAAAGAAAAAGAAAAACCTTGCTGTTTCTGGGGTATGGTGTCTCCAGGCAAGATAATCCATCAATGGCCCTAACTGACCTTGGAATGAGTGAATATATGTGTTGACAATGCATGCGTATGTTTTTAATCAGCAGTACATGAGGGGAAATACAACAGAGCTACAGTGTTCCAAGCCAACGTCCTATATTTACAGCCAAGCAAATTGTGGCCAGAAGCAGCAGATGCAATAAACAGAACTTCCCTCTCCCTCTCTTTCTCTGTCTCCTTTTCCTTTTCTCCCTCTGATGGCAAAGAAAACAGCCCACTTCTGGGGTGTGCAGCAAATTAAATTTACTGTAGTTAATAGAGTGAGCCTATGCTGCTAAATGTCAATTTCCTGACCAAGTCCTTCCCCTTGGAGAATGATTAGCTAATTTAAGGCTGGGGATAAATGGGCTAATGCAGGACACACACAGATAAACAGCCACAGTTGGACCCCATTCCAAGCCCTTCCCCTGCTTTACATTTTATTGGCCTTATTATCTCCAGGGAAAATGGGTCCCCCTATGACCTAAACATATTTTCATTTCTAATAAAAGGCCCTTGCTGGTTGCCCCCATGTGCAGAACCCCCTCCCCACACACAGGCACGCACTGCCCCTCACAGCCTCCTTCCTCCATTCCTTCCTCGTTTCATCGTCCAATCCATTAAATTGGAGCTATGCAATTGGCTGGAACCATTTTCCTGGTGAATTATCAATAGAGTAATTATGCTCCATGTTGGGAGCTGGGCTGAAGCTTATCGCCACTGACCCCCCAGTGCGTGCCAGGATATGATCCCTCACCACAACCCATTGGGGTAATTATGTGGTCGGGTGTGAAGCTAGATGGTGTTTTACCTTTATCTGTATTCTATTTCTGTTTTCATTGAAAATTGGACATTAATGGCAGCTACGCGATACCACTAGTGTCAGATACAGGTGAACGTCTCCAATGGAATCTGACCCAAGTCAAATCATTATTCAGAGTTCAGTGTAGGGATGGGTAGCACATGAACTCACACATAAACACAGAAAAAGACCTATCATCTGCACTGTTCCTTTAACCTTATCTGGTGCCTATTTGAGCAAACACGATGAACATTCTTACTGTTTCTTCGCTTTTCCAACCTCCGTCCTCTGTCGGGAAGAAAGAGCAAGAGTTGAGGCCTATATTGTGTTTTTCCTATCGTAGAAAACACTAACACAACTGCTTCGAACACAGCTCATTTCCTCCTCAGTAACGCTACAAGTGTCATGCCTGTCCATTAGTCCAGTGTAGCAAAGTAGTGATTAACGGCTGTGTAACTTTAAATATATCACATTTCAGAAGACACTGGGAACAGTTACCCCATCTGACCAACAATACAATAAAAGCATCATAAATAATAAAATAATCTTAAATAAAAGCACCAGCATAAAAATTACCATTTTAGTTTTATTGGAAAATACTGTACTGATGAGGGCAAATGAAAATGATTTATCACTTTCAATTCATATTTTACCATCACTCTGAGTATAGTATATGAACAAATGTATTAGACCACACCTCTAAGTCACTGAATCCAGGTATTTCATTCAATCCAATTGCCACATGTGTATAAAATCAAGCACCTAGCCATGCAGTCTGCTTTATAAACATTTGTGAAAGAATCAGTCGTTCAAAAGAGCTCGATGAATTCCAGTGTGGTACTGTAATAGGATCAGAATCAGAATCAGAATCCTTTATTAATCCCAGGGGGGAAATTGATGCAATAACTCAATTCACAAAATTTCTTCCCTCCTAGATTGTCCATGATCAACTGTAGGTGAGATTATCACAAAGTTTAAGTATTTATGAACCAAAGCAACTCAGCCATGAAGTGGCAAACCACGTAAAGTTACAGAGAGGGTTCACCAAGTACTGTGGTGCATAGTGTGTAAAAGTCACCAGCACTCTGCTGACTGTTCCAAAGCTTCTTTGGTATTAACATCAGCACAAAACCTGCACGCTAGGAGCTTCATAGGTTTCCATGGCCCAGCAGCTGTATGCAAGCTGTACATCACGAAGCACATATGGATACTAGACAGGATGTAGACAGAGTGCATGCCGCCACTGGACCCTGGAACAGTGAAAATGTTTTCTGCAGCATGCCAAATCATATGTCTCTATCTGGATGAGCCTGGATTTGGCAAACACCAGGAGAATGTTTCCTGCCTAAATAATGCCTAAGGATTTAGAATGGAAGACACCCATTCACCCATTCAAGTCAACTAAACATTACACCTGACCCAATACTTTTGTCCATATAGTTTATGTTTGTCAGCACAGATTGCTGTAAATTTGTCAGTAGAGCGGTGAAGTCCAGCAACATTTTCACACTAGGCCAGGCCAGCTTTTTTTACATAGTGTTATAAGCAGATATTTTACTTTAAGTGAGTTTGAGCACTTTGTCATTTTATGAAAGATGTAACAAATTGTTACGATTTAGTAACAATTACAGCTATCCATATCATCATTTAATCTTTGTAAAATAAGTTATTCATGTTTCAGCTTTTCAGAAAGACTGAGGAAAGAAACTCATTTAATGTACAAATGCAAACATTAACTATAAACTCCAATGAAACAGCTAACCCAGATAGGGAGCAGAAATTAAAGATTAAATTCATGATATGACTTTAAAAATTATTTGTGGCATATCCGACTTAAAAGAAATGATGGCCTAAAGTATTTATTGATAAGTGGGACCTGCCTGAAGGGTATAAAAGGCACATAAATTTAAACTACTTCTTTATTCAAACAATATGATGCAGAAAGAATAAAAAGCAGGACCTAAAAACTATATCTAAACCATCTCTGACCTAAACTGACATAAAAACAGCATGCAAAAAGATAATCTTTCAAACTTTTTGGAATAAAGTATTTTTAACCACTGAAAAAATTTTGGAAACCTAAAATTTGAAAATAAAACCATGGTATTTTGGCATTGTCTTGAGAGTATTGTTTACTAGACTATATATGACAAAGAAATCTATTAAGTTAATGGTAAAGCCTTAGATTCAAGTATTCTCAAGCCACACGCTAACATACCCACACGAACTAGAAAAAAAGCTTGCCAGTCGACTTTTCCAAGCAATAGACAGATTGAAAAAGAAACGGGCCTATTGAAAGCGAGACGATCCATATTTGAAGAACTTCATTAATGCACTGTTCCCCGCCGAGTTATTTCCAGTGACAGAGCACACAGCAGCAGCTTCATGTTCAAGTTAAAAGTCACTTTTCCTTTTTTTATGCAATTTCAATGTGTCTAAAAGCACCTTGAGTGAGCAATGTGCATTTCCTGCTGCCAAAAGACGTGGAAAACAGCTGTTCCTGCCCGACGCTGCCTGCTGAATGGAATGCAAATATGTTAACCATCCAGAATTTATTACTTTTGAGTGCTCTTCAAACGCAACGGCAGACACAAGTTTAATTTATGATATTCCTCTAATTATGAGAGCTGTTGAAATCATTTCCCAAGCTGCTTCCTCCTTCCAAGCAGCCACAGTATTTGTTCCCTCGGTTCACAGTACATGCACACACGCACACACTCAGACAAATTCAGTCATCCACTGTGCACACCCACACAGAAACATAAATACACACACACACACACACACACACACACACACATACTTAAATTGAGAAAAAGTCTCTTGATGATCTTTCAACAGATCTGCAGAAGTGGCTTAGGCAGCTAAGGTACCTCTGGGACTCTTCACAGACTTAGACATACACGTTATATACCACACATGAATACACACACCTTTCAAATTTATCCAGCACTCTGTCACACAGATAGAGCTTAATTCGTATGTGAGGATGACAGAGATGGGGATGAAGGTTCCACTCTAAACAATCGTAATAAACACTACCATATGAAACGCATATTTAAATAGGACTGATCTTTCACTATGGAGCATAAACACCTGGTTGCTGAGCTACAGGTAGTTCAGGAAAAACATCACAATTGTCAGATGAACTGTACTGATGCAGACCTGAAACATTTCTGTTAATAGAAGTTCCCATGTTTGAGACTGGGCTTATCGAAAAGAGCATGCACAATATGATCATCCCAAATGGACAAATTTCACAGAAAAAAGCAATAAATACACGAAATATTGAACCTATTACAGCTGTCAGGCAAATTACATTCTCGAAAGGTTCAAAGTCTATCACAAGGCCAACACAGAAAGACAAACAACCATTCATGCTCATAGTCATGCCTGTGGTCAGTTTAGCATCACCTGTTAAACTAACGTGTATGTCTTTGCACTGTGTGAGGAAGTCATTGAGGGCCCCAGCTGGCTGGTGGGTTTGAACCAAGAACCAATTTTTTTGCGTCACTGTGCTGCCAATAATAAATTATTTACAGTTTAATTAATTTGTAATTTAATTGATTTTGAATGTGCGAGACCATATGGGAGACTCCAGATTTTGTCCATCTATCCATGTTCAAATAAAGCTATATAGATGTATCATCATCTCTAACGGTTTTTTAAAATCACTTGTCCTCTTATCGCCCTTCTTCATATGTTCGTTGTCTCTTTCTCCCTGTTGTTGTTGTGTTGTGGCTTGTGGAGCCTCATGATTCTATGTTCTGTGCTGACTGTGATTGAGAGCAACCTCTGACCTCTTTCGCTCTATGGAATTCCGTACATGGTATGTCTGTGACCCTCTGACCTCCAGCTGCGCTCTGATTCTATTGGTTGAAAGGCGCCCTGTGCTGTGCAGCAAAGTGCCGCCAGTCAGAAGCAAGGGGTCAAAGGTCAAGACTTCTGGAAATGAGGCAATAAACTATAGTCTGCCATTTACAGCAAAACCACAATACCATCATTCTGTACAGACAGTGAGAATGAGCATGACAGGCAGAGAAGAGAATTTAGGGGAGACAGAATGCATCGGACTATGTTTTTTTTGTCTGGTGAAACTACATTGACATAACTGAGAGTTATGAGCAAGCCAGTTTTTCCATAAGTTCCAAACTGGTCTCAAGTTCAAAAGGACTGTGCTGTTTTCTGCAGCCTGGATCTCAATTGGCCGCCTAACACTTTACTCACTAAATTTACTGCAGAAATATTAAAAGCATCAAGTTGACATCAGTCAGGTTGGACACAAGCCATTTAGTCATATTATCTAAATATAGGCTGGTTTAGGTTATCTTATTTGGGGGTAAAACCAAACAGTGAGTTCACCATTAATATTGTGAATATGTCAGCAAACCGTGATGCATATTTACAGTGAACAGTTATGGGCAAGGGTTGAAGATTGGTGCGGGGAAATAAGACTCATCTCAAATTAGCTCCCAAATTGATTTTAAATGTCAACTTAGACTTGTTTTCTTTGTGAACAAGCTGTATGATTAGATGACTTGTGCTGCTGCTATGGCTCAGAGGTTCACTGCTCTTTGTGAAAATGAGAAGCTGCAAAGTTTAGCCCCTCAGAATCAGCTGATTTTTTTAAATACTTTTTTAGAATATTGTTTTAAGACGTGTGAAAATTTGAACTCAATTCAGTTTTATTTAAATAGTGCCAATTCACAACAAATGTCGCCTTAAGGTGCATTGCACTGTAAGGTAAAGATCCTACAGTATTAGTGAGAAAACCCCAACAATCAGACAATCCTCTATGAGCAAGCACTTGGTGAATGTGGGAAGGAAGAACTCCCTTTTAACAGGAAGCGAACTCTGGCAGAACCAGGCTCAGGGAGGGGCAGCCATCTGCCTCAGTAGGTTGGGGGTAAGGGAAACGAGAAGAGAGAAAGGAGAGCAAAGAGAGATACAGTCTATGGGAACGAGAGGATAACATTTAATAACATGCATGGGGAGTGAAAAGGGCTGGGTGGAGAAGAAATCCCAGCATATCATTAGAAGCCCCACAGCAGCCTAAACCTATTGCAGCATAATGTAAAGATGGTCTCTATCTCCCAAATACAAACTCGGAACTGGTTCCATAAGAGAGAGGCCTGATAGCTGAAGGCTCTGCCTCCCATTCTACTTTAAAAAACTTTAGGAACCACAAGTAGGCCTGCACTCTGAGAGCGGAG
>VUQH01003235.1:0-14115 GCA_015106775.1 Etroplus canarensis
GAGCACCACCTGGTTTCTTGCACACACAGTATATCTACCTTCCTTCTCTCCATCATATCAGCCAGCTCTCTCCCTTTACCAGTCATAGTCCCTATATTTAAAGTCCCTACTCTCACCTCCACCCTCCTACATTTCCTTCTCTCTCTCTGCCTCCTAACACGCTTTCCCCCTCTCCCCCTCCTTGGTCTTCGGCCAACAGTAGCATAGTTTCCACCGGCACCCTGTTCGCTAACGGCACCGGAGGCGATCGTTGTTAACCCGGGCCGCGACCGATCCGGTATGGAAGTCGTGTTATGAATCCGCATATTTGATTTGGCACAGTTTTTACGCCGGATGCCCTTCCTGACGCAACCCTCACCATTTACCCGGGCTTGGGACCGGCACTAGGACTACACTGGCTTGTGGGTCCCTGTGGCTGGTTTCAATTACATCTTAACTATTTGATTTAACCTCTGCTATGGTAGTGTACAGAGTAAAAATTACTGAAAAAGATGTGCAACTGTCCCAAAACTTACTTCACTTGTTTTACATTGCTCAAAGCAGGAAACAGCCTCAAACCTTTACAAAAAGATGTAGCCAGTTTTATAAATTTTGCTTGATAGATTACTTACTTATTAAAGCCAATTAACTTATTTCCATTGAGTAACTGATTGAATTAACTGACTACTTTAATACACAGTCATGTTAGTCTTTTACAAGGAGACTGAGAGCAGGAGAGGCATGGCATCAACTGGGTTTTTCAATACATTTGGGGTTTGTTGTTCTTTTCTACAGAGAGTACAGCTACACATACACAGATAAGAGGAGAATGAAAAAGAAAAAGGGTTTAGAACTGATATTTTTATTGTTATTAGTAATCAGCCCATTTTCAGCCTAGTCAGTGAATCTTTTGATGTACACCATTGGGAAAATTCTATTAACAAAATAAAAGAGCCCAAGGGGACATTTTGTTTGATTTGCCCCGGTAACAGATTGCCTCATAATTTACGTAACCCATTCAAGTTCTCCACAGGCTGAAGTGGATGTAAATAAGATGCTATTGGTTTCCTAAGAGCACACATGCACACATGGGTGATGTGATAGCCTCTCATGCTAAACAAGTGCTGGTAGTAAAATGTGCCAAAAACGGCAATGTGGCAAAATTATCTTTCTAATTGGGCACATGGGTACAGTTGTTTTTTTGTGTAGCATCATCATCATCAGATCAAGCTGTTTTTGTTAAATACTTGTTTAATTTTAAATACAAACAAAAACTTTCATTGGAGAAACTATACTAAATTTATTGCTGTTTCATAAATGAATGATCAGCAGACCTGCAGTGGTGAAAACCACCTGCCAAATAACATCACTGTGCTGACAATGCCGTTGTTAGAATGTAAACATGTTGAACATTTAGCTCAAAGAAACCTTATGGAGTCATCAGGATGGCTGGTGAGCATTAGTGCTGTTGTTTAGTCAAACAGTGCCATGTCCATATGAAATGTGCTTGTCTGAAATAGGCCAAATGTGCCTTGTATATCTGTTGCCTGAAGAATGCCTGAGGAGAAGCACTAGTACACACACGTACACACACACACACACACACACACACACACACACACACATTACTGTTTCTACTACTGCTTAAATCAAAGGTTAAACTGGGATTTGTGAGGAGGGCGGAGACCGGAGTCACAGACTATCCATCTATCCATCCATCCATCCCTTTTTCTTCCACTTACCCAATTCAGGGATGAGAAGCAGGGTACACCCTGGACAGGTTGCCAGGCTATTGCAGGGGTACACCATAACAAATAGAAAGAGGTGCAATTTCTTCAGCGGAATCGGCTAAGCTAAACAGTCCCCATAAAATCTCTAATACAAAGTCTGTGTAAAATCCCATGTGTGAATAGCACGGACAGCCTAACTGTCTGGAGAATGATGAGTAACCATGCACCATGTGTTCTGCCTCCTGCACACAAATGTTACCGCTTACATAAACCAAAGGGACTATATTTATTTGAGAGTCAGATATTACTTTTTAAAACGTGTAAATATATACTCTCAAATTTTGTGTACCTGACATCCTCTCTAACTTGCAATAGTGATAATCACAATTCAGTTCAGCTCATTGATGCCAACTTAGCAACTGATCAAACTCTCACCAGTCCCCATCACTCTCGCAGGTCAAAGATTGAAAAATAAAACTTTATTATGACCAGTGCTCCAGATGTATGACTAGTGTGTGGGGAACAGCCTGAAACACTGCACTTTCTTTAAGTCCCAGCAATACACCAGCAAAGAACAGTGTAGAATGAAAAAGCTATGGCTTAGAAATGTGAAGAACAGACACCCAAACATGCCCAAACTCCCTTTTAAGAGTTAACTGGTGTAAACAACTCACTAATTATTCCAATTCGTGTTCATCAATTCTCTGCTGATAAACTAGTGTTTCAGAAATATATATAGGGAAATGACAGATGGAGAGCATTTACTGGTTAGTGCTGAGAGATAGCTCATTCTTTTTGACAGAGAGCCAAGTTCTGAAAATACTTCGGTGACATCTGCACTATACATCTCTTAGGATTTGATTTAATTGGTCCCTGATCCCTCCAGAAACAAACAGTCCCAGTCTTTCTGCATAGCCTATAGTAACACCTTGAAATGCCAAACCCACAAGGCAGCAGTGAAAAATCGCATATATAGTGTACAGCTGATTGACAGGAACATATATTTATTTGACAATTAAATGGAGAGGCAGAAAAGTCCTGCTGCTGCTACAAGTGTGTTTGTGTGTGCATGTGTTGTTTGGATGCATGTATGACTTTATTATTAGAAAGCTTCGTTTTTTTCTTCTGAGGTGGGTGGGCGAATGGGCATGGAGCTGACAAAGAGACCAACAGCAAGGAAAATGCTGCCTGGTTGGACATAATCCAGAGACTCCCATCAGTGAGAAGGCCTAAGGGGCCGTCTATGTAATTTAAGA
This sequence comes from Etroplus canarensis, assembly GCA_015106775.1. Classification (NCBI taxonomy): domain Eukaryota; kingdom Metazoa; phylum Chordata; class Actinopteri; order Cichliformes; family Cichlidae; genus Etroplus; species Etroplus canarensis. Next base: position 2,966 of record VUQH01003235.1, read on the forward strand.
AGCGTGCATATTGATAGGCATGTGAAGAATTAACAGTAGCAAAATTGCCAACCACAGCCCCATTTACTCTGCGGTTGGTCCTTTGTGGTGCTATACTTGGCACAGCACCCCTCAGTCTATGTATTAACCCAGGAGCCAGCGCCATTAAAAGTCAGAGAAAGAGACTGAAATCTAGACATTAATATTGAAAAAGGCAATTTTGTGACTTGCTAACGTAGAACTAACTGAAAGTATTTACAGAGATTGAGTGGTGTCAAATGGCCTCGTGATATTATCGTCCATTGTGGTTTAAGATGTTGTATGAAAGCTGTTAAAGAAAGCACAATGGGGATTGATTTAACAGATTGAAAAATCCACTTTCACATTAATTCGTGACATACACTATATTGACAAAAATATTGGGTCACCTACATATTACACCTACTCGAGATTTTATGACATCCCATTCATAAGCCAAAGACATTAATAGGGAATTGGCCTCCTGTTTGCAGATTTAATAGCATCAACTCGTCCAGGGAGGGTCTCTACAAGATTTGGAGTGTGTCTGTAGGATTTTTTTGCCAATTCAATCAGATGAGCATTTGTGAGGTCAGACGATGATGTTGAATGAGAGGGCCTAGCTTGTAATCTCTGTTCTACTGTAGGTCATCCCAGAGATAGATGGGGTTGCTGTCAGAGCTATGTGCAGGCCAATCAAGTTCTCCCACACCAAACTCATCCAGTCATGACTTTATGGATCTCACGTTTATACTGAAAGCGAAAAGGGTCTTTCCCAAACTGTTTGCACAAAGTTTGAAGCAAAGAATTGTCCAAAATGTCTTGGTAAGCTGAAGCATTAAGATTTCCCTTCATTGGAACTAAAGGGTACATGTTAACCCCAGAAAAACAAAACAACCCCATAGCAGTATCCCTCCTCCACTAAACCTTTCAGCTGGCACAGTGCAGTCAGGCAGGTAATGTTCTCCTGGCATTTGCCAAACGCAGACTCATTAATCAGACTGCCAGATAGAGAAGTATGGTTCGTCACTCGACAGAACATGTTTCCACTGCTCCAGAGCACAGTGGTTGTCCATCTGACACTTGACATTGTGCTTGGTGATATCAGGTCTGCATGAGGCTGCTTGATCATGAAAACCCATGCCATGAAGCTCACAGTACACAGTTTTTGCGCTTATATTAATGGCAGAGGAGGTTTAGAACTCTGCAGTTATTGAATCAACAGAGCACAGGCGACTTTTACACACTATGCACCTCAACACTAAGTGACCCTGGTTTGTAACTTCACATGGTCTGCCAATTTGTGGCTGAGTTGCTGCAGTCCCTAAATGCTTTAACTTTTCAATAACACCTCTTACAGTTGATTGTGGAATATCTAGGAGGGAAGAAATTTCATGAACTGACTCGTTGCAATGGTGGCATCCTGTTACAGACTGCAATTCCAGGTGCTTCGCTTTATACACCTGTGGCAATGGAACTAAACGAAACAGATGAAATTAGTGATTAAGTGCTATGGCCCAATACTTGTACCCATATAGTGTAAATTAAGGTATGGATATGAAGGACATGTTGGACATATCATTGCTAATGTACTACTGAACTGTCCTAACCAATATTCTTTGAAACAATATCAAATGAATTTTTCACAGATTTGTCAGTTCTCAATTTTGTCTGACAATTTTTTTTATTTCCATGAAAACTGAAAGAGTGAGACAAGCCCGACCAGATGATTGCATAACACTGAGAATGTACTGCAGCATAGGTAGCTTTGGCTGTGTCTGAACAGCTTAAAATTTCAAGTGGCTGGCAAGGATCACATTTAAAATAACTGTCTTTGCTGGGAAAAACTAAAAATCAGGTGTAACTGTTAATTAGCCGATTTGCGTTTAAAAAATGCATTTTAATATCAGTAACTTTCTTATCAGGGTCATTTACAGCTTAATTAGTAGAAAAAAGAGCCTCTAACTTGTGTAGTGCTGATCTTTAACATGAAATTGCATTCATTCTGAGGGAAACATTTTTACTAAAGAGCCTCAGAAACACAAATAATTTATTTCTGCTATTTCTGTGATTTTCTTCCACAGACAGTCAGTTGTTATTGGACAGCGGTCAGTGGTATGCAAAGTGGTATGCAAATTTTTTTAACTGCCAAGTATATTTTAATAGAGAAAAATGTGTCTCAAATTTGTATGCAGGTGAAATGCAGGCTCTCAGCTGAGCTGTGCAGTCATGAACAAATGGCTTACCATATGGCATTTTGGTAAACATAAAGAGATCTGTTTTTTGTAAAGGATTACAGAATCTTGTGATTTTCAATGGATTACAGTAGACAGGTGTTTGAAATACTAACTTTATTTACTGATAACCTTTTATATTTATTCACTTGTAACCTATTTATTTTGTAAATGTATCAGATTCATGTATCACGTTTAAAAACCAACAGCACTTATACGATATATGCTCATGGCCACTTTGCTAGGCACGCGTTGCTATTATTAGGTTTAACCCCATTTTTGCCTTCAGAACTGCTTTAATGCTTCATGGCAAAGGGGGACAAATATGGCATACATTCAACAAGGGGCTGAAAACATTCCTCATAGAATTTGGTCCATATTGACATGATTGCATCATACTGTTGCCAAAGATTTCTCAGCTGCATATCCATGATACATATCTCCCATTCCACCACCTCACAATGGTGCTTCATTGGATAGACATCTGGTGACTGTGGATGCCATCTGAATACACTGAATTCATTTTCATGTTGAAGGAACCAAGATGATTTAAGCTTTTTAACATGGTGTGTTTTCCTACTGGAAGCAGCCATCAGAAGATGGGTACACTGTGGTCATAAAAGGAGGGACATGGTCAGCAACAATGCTCTGAGAAACCGTGGCTTTTAAATAAAACTCAATACATACTAAGGGGCCCAAAGTGTACCAAGAAAATATACCCCTACATCATTACGCCACCACCACCAGCAGTCTGAAGTGTTGACATTCCCAATTGCACTGAGTTCCTACCATGTGATTGACTTATTAGATGGTTAAGTTAACACACATTTAAACAGCTGTACCTTATAAAGTGGCCAATGAGTCTAACTCCTATATGGGTTGAGTTACACCGGGAAATATGTAGAGAAACCATTTGTTAGAATCAAAGGTAATGTTTCATTCAGATTATATATGAGCTTGGGTGTGTATGTGTATGCACAGAAACAAACAGCAAATAGAAAGCAAAATACACACAAATACAACTGTTCCTATTGGTTTTCTGTCAGCAGTGAAAGCAAACCTACACACAAATAAAAGATCAAGACAGGGCACGGTGAAAAAAAATTCCAGCCTGTGCAAGTACTGATTATTTGCCCCTACACACACTCCAAAAAGATGAAGAAACGCAACTCAATTAAAATATGGTACTTTGGGGCACAGAGAGGCTCGGAACACATTCTGAGGTTTAATATTTAATTTTAATGAAAAGATGAGCTGTTATTGCCATATCATCTTGCAAGTCTGTTTCCAATGAGGTCACATACCCTTTGGTTTTTCTTCAACGTTACAAAACCAGCCTTAGGTCTACTGCCATCCCGGATAACCTCCTCAGCTTGCTAAACCACTCAGAATGAGTGTGCGCTGCCCCCAGTCCCATGCCACTACCAGAGGGGGACAAAGCTGACACATCCCAAAGTCTGGAGAGACACAGCCGAGACCCGCCGTGCCAGGGGATCTGCGTGAGTCTCATAATGACTCTGTTTCAAAGGAGATCCTGCCTCTCCTGCCACAGCCCTGCACAGCTTTTGATCTTACACTCCACCCCCACCCAATCCCTCGCTCTTCTCTGTTTTTCAAAAAATTCTAATTAAGCGGAAAGACAGAGATGATAAGTGCAAAGTTGCCCCCCTCTAACGAACGAAGGAAGGAGACGAACGGTGTGTCTGAAGCAATCTAATTTGAGAAGCTTCACCTTTTCAGTTGAAATATAAAAATCAATATGCTCCTTTGCTTTGGCATCCACAATGCAAGTGTTAGACCCTGTCTATCAGTGAAATTGGGAATTATTGCAAATGAGCTAAGTCTTTTCTGGACATGGTGCTGAATTCTGTTGCAGAGCAAACTAGAAGCAACACACAAAACAAAACGTGATGGCCAGGTAATTCATACAGTAGCAAATCTGATGTACCTGTGTGGATCACAATAGCTTGTATTTTGTGTAGATGAGCCCTTGTTTCTGCCATTTGCTTACTTTTCCTACTTTTAATTGTATGTTTTTTGAAGATTCGAATACCAAAAACAATGAGGAGGAAGCACAAAAACAAATTATAAGCCTATTTTCTTCAGAAAAAAAGGTGGAAAGTTTTTGTAATTAGTTCAAATCACAGCAGTAAATGAGAGTGTGAGAAAAGCTTGCTCTCAGATGCTGAGAACCCATGTGCATTCACATGACCCAGAGTCTTTTAACTGTGGCCTGCTTCTCGCTCATTTGCCAGATGTTTTTGGCTGTTTTGTTTTCTGCAATCTCATTTTACTTCTGAGCTTTAATTATCAACATACAGGTGCAGAAAGCAAACTAAACCATTAAAAATTAAAGGATTAAACTTTTAAGCTGGTTTAGTGTGCTGCTCTGATGCTAATGCAGAATTAAAAGAGAGCTTTCAGAAGAGAGGAGAGACTGAAGGAAATTAACATACTGCCCCATGACTTTCTTGTGTATCTATTTTTCCCCGTGCTGTCAGTTAAGGGAAATGGCTTCCTTACCTGTGGTCGAGGATGACCTGTCACCAGACAAGTGAGCTCCAGGGTCTCCCCTTCTCGGATAGTGTAGACTCTTTCCGTGTGCCTCTCCTCCTCAACATTACAGGCATGCCCTGAGTGTATAATGCGGACCGTTGGAGGTGCTGTTTGGGGGGAAAAAACAGCACAAAGTGTGTTAGCATTCTGGTCATTTCTGAAGCAATGAGTAGTTTAACACAGTAGATGGTGTATTGATTAAAAGGTTGTCTCACTTAGAACAAGGCTATTCCAAAGCTTTGTGCACACATTTACACTGCACCCAATGTAGCACACAAATAACCAGAGGTTGGCAACTGAATTTAAAAAAGAATTGACAAATATTTTATTTTTAAAGCATTCCCTTTGGCTTAGGATTGTATAACCTGCCTTGTGGTAGTAGCACTTTCATAGTCACGTAGGGTGACCAGATCCCAACAAACCAAACGTGGGACGAAGAGATTACTTGTATGGGACAATATACACTACTCACAAAAAGTTAAGGATATTTGGCTTTTGGGTGAAATTTACGGAAAATGTAAAAAGTTCACACTACAGTGATGTTATATCATGAAAGCGGGGCATTTAAATAGAAGCATGCAATGATGATTTCCTCATCTCAAACAATTTATTGAAACAAAATCCAACAACAGTGGTGGGTATACCACAACAAAAAATGTCAGTCTCTCAATAATTTGTCATTTGCCCTTACTGAAACACTGAGCAATTGGACATGTACATTCAAAAGTATAGAGAAGGTCAAACTATGGTCACCTGTAAAGGTTATAGTGCATTTTAGGTGCATCCTGAAATTTCACCCGAAAGCTGAATATCCTTAACTCTCTGTGAGTAGTGTATAGCTCATGTATATATCAGCTATGCAACAGTGTGCTTACACTTCAGCATTCCCTCCCGCTATTGTAAAGAAAGAATAAATTAAAGTGAGCGTGAGCCCAGAATTCAAAGCAAGTATCCAAAGCAGAAAAATAAGATTTAGATGAAGATACTTTCCTCAACAGTACAAGTGTTTATATACACTATTTATTCTTAAATTACACAGAATTTCACTCAATGGTTCCTGCTCTTATACTTTAGGTGACCCTTCCTACATTTTCTCAAGCAGCACATTTGAATGCATTTCATGACTGTGCCTGCTAAACACAAGCATATTTAAGTTATTTAAATGTTTCTTGTAGAACAGTATACTGAAGTACAACCATGATTTAAATGTCATAATTCACTTAAAGTCCTTCAATCCATCCTCCCAACACCCAATGCAAAATTTTATTTATTAAAATATTAAATAAAATAGATAACTCAAATCACAATAATATGAGGGATATATTAGGGAATAGTAGGGAACAAAACCTTTAGTCAGCTTTGTCCATCAATGCAAAAACTGTTGGTGAGCACCCAGAGGTTATGTACTCCCAGCACCATTAAAAGCACCAGACTGAAACTATGACTCACTCTTTTCTACAGCTGCATGACATGTTTTTTAAAACCCCTCATCTGGAAAAATGACAGCACCAGTTTATTACTACAGTCTGTTGATGTATATGATTGGGTGTGCTGCACAGTGTCGTAAACGCAAGTGATTTCAGCTACTGTTTCATTATCTGTCTGGTAATCTTCTCCTTCTTTGGTTTCAAGTCAAAATGCAGCCATACACTGTACGCTGGCACACCACTTTTTGAGATTCGCATGCACTGTGTCACTTCACGTCGTATTCTCCGCTAGCAAAAAAAGGTGACAAAGTCTCTCAGAATTACTTTTTACATATATATATATAAACAGTTTTATATTTTCTTTGTAATAATCATATATATCCTGTTAATTTCTGCATAATCTTTAACTTTGAGTTGACTGATTTTCCTGGTCAGGTGTGACCAATGCACAAAAGAAACAAAGGGCTCATCTTCCCACAATAATAAATCAAGGCTTGAGGTACAACTGCAATTACTTTAATCGCTGGTAGGTTTTTGAAATAAAACAATAGAACTTAATAAGTTATTAATACTTTTATATTGCACATAAATCTTAATTTAAATGTTTCCTTTTTTGTAAATCCAAGATTAAACAGAATTTTCAGTGAAACATAATTTTTTTTTATTATCTAGAATTGGTGTGATTTTTGTGATGTAAAACAAAAGATTGGACTGATTCATTTTCTGATGCACCTTAATGCAAGGAATCAGAAAACTGAAACTGACCTATCCTCATTGAAAAGTGATATGTTAGTTGGGACAGAAGCAGTAACCAAATAAAACACACTATATGGACATAAGTATTGGGCCACATACACATTACACCTACAGGGACATTTTTTTTAAACTTTCAATTCTAAATCCAGGGGCATTAATATGGTGTTGGTGTGTGGGGGGGGGATTTTTTTCCATTTCATCTACAAGAGCATTTGTAAGGTCAGACACTGATGTTGGATGAGAGGGCCTGACTCGCAATCTCTGTTCTTGTTGATCCCAAAGGTGTCTGATGGAGTTGCGGGCTCTGTGTGGGCCAGTCAAGTTCTTCCACACAAAACTCATTCAACCATGCCTTTATGACCCTTCCTTTTTAGACTTGACCACAATCCTGCTGCAGTAGAAAAAGGGCCTTCCCCAAAGTTTTCTTACAAAGTTGGGTGCATAGAATCGTCCAAAATGTCTAGGTAAACTGAACAATTAAATCTCCTTTCACTGTAACTAAGGGGCTCAGGCCAACCCCACAATGACTAACCCGCCAAACTCTTCAGTTGGCACAAAGCAGTCAGGCATCTAACGTTCTGCTGGCATTTGCCAAACCGAGACTCACCCTGCTGTCTGTTACTGCCAGATCAATAAATGTGATTCATCATTCCACAGAACATGTTTCCGCTGATCCAGAGTGCAGTGGAGATGTGCTTTACACCACTCCATCCGAGTTGGGATCGTTTTTGGTGTAATACTTATGTGCAGCTGCTAGGCCATGGAAACCCATTCCTCAAAGCTCCTGGTGCAATTTTTGTGCTGATTCTAATTCCAGAGGAGTTTTGGAACTTTGCAGTTATTGAGGCAGCAGAGTGACTTTGATGCACTATGTGCCTCAGCACTCAGCGATGCTACTCTGTAACCTTGCATTTGTGCCAATTTGTGATTGAGTTGATATAGTTCTTAAGTGCTAATAATATCTGGCAGGGAAGAAATTGGCATTCTATTACAGTACCATTTTTGATTTCAGTGAGCTCTTTAGAATGACCCACTCTGTCACAAATGTTTGTAAAGGCAGACTGTATGGCTTGGTGTTTGATTTTATATACCTGCGGCAATGGGACTGAATAAAACACCTGAATTGAATTATTAAGAGGTACTTTTGTCCATATAGTGCACCTCATATTTCAATCAAATTGGCAGTGTATGCTGCAGTCGTTCAAATACAAGCATGGTGTAAATTGCTCAAAACAAGTAATCTTGGAAAATATCTTTCCTTATCTGCCCTGTCGTCTTTGCCATCAGATCACAGAATTAATTTGGAACTCAGTGTAATAGCATGGCAGAAGGCTTTTATTACATAAATGATCACTTAAGTAGAATTTCTATCAGTACACATCTGGAAAGCAATAAAAATAAAGAATAATATTTCACAACATTTTAATACTAACTAAAATAAGTGATATTAGACCATTTGGAGAGTGGGTGTACATATCTAAATCAGTGAATATCTCATTTCAGAACAGAACTCATCATGTAACACATTCATTTTTCCACATAACTTCCTAATGCAATTTAATCAGGGATATAAAAATGCTGGAAACTGCAATATGAGCACCCACAGCTGTCTGCTCACAGCTGTAATTACCACATTGGTCTTTCTCTCCATCTTTTATTTGACCCTTGTGAGATGGCGAGAGAAATTTAGGCTGTCCATGCACCAGCAGGCAGTATCACACAAGTGATGGGGGTTAAACTGAACAGAGGAAGGAGTCATTTTAGGTAAACAGCTCAAAATGTTCACTTCCACTGAGCTGTAAAAATGCAGTTGCATGTAACCGACCCCTGACAATACTAGCATCTGTTAAGCATTTATTCCTCTCCAACTTACATGATTAGTGAAGAGGTTTGGGATGAGATGAATTAGAGAGCGGATACAGGGTATGGTGAGGAGGAGGAGTACAAAATGGTGAAAAAGAAGGGGAAAAAAGATTCAAGTAGAAAAATCACAAGGAGTTTCAGACTGTAACTCGCCTTTCATGTAAGAGGAGCAGCTTCCTGTGTGGGCCTCTCTCAGCAGAGTGAGCCCCTGCAGCAGAGTCAGTTCCACCTCTATCCAGGCTCCAATGCTAATGAGCACATCGACACTCCTCCCTAACGTTGCTTTGGGAGCCTCAGCCACAGTGTATCTTTATCCATGCACTAACCGCTTGTCCCTCCTTGATACCAGCCAGTTTGTTTCATCCAGCTTGTTAGCTTCATGGCCCTTCGTGCTTGTTCTGCCTGTCTAAATGCTACACATACTGATGAACACTGATACAGATGCTGAGTGCTCATGAAGCTTTGCTGGACTACATTGGTCTTGCTCTTCACTGTCTTCCCCCCTCAATTTGAACATACTGGTGGTGAATTCCACAGGAGGGAATAAGGGGTGGAGAAACAGGCTCAGTGTAAGGGAGCTTCACGCAAGGCTACCACTTGAAACAAAAAAGGCTTAGAAACAAGACCCTAGGGCACTACCCAGGCACAGCGCTAATGCCATTTACTCCAATGAACCAGCATCTCTGTAGCATAGGCTACTATCAGTCCTGGAGGAAAGTAGGGAAACACCCATAATTAATGATCTTCAGCTGTTATCACAGTCACTGCAACAGCTGCATACACAACCACATAAACACACTTGTTCTTTATGCAGACAACACCAGGCTTACAGCCACAAACGCAAATAACCCTCTCTTGAGCTTACATAATGAGCATGCTAATGTTCTAACAGTGACATATTCTTCTATAGCTAAGACCTGCTTTTTCAAATCTCTTGGCCCAAAGCATGAGCTAAAATCACTGTCATTAGTACACAATTTTCAGTTTATTTTGTTTTCATGAAAGGCACTTGCTACTCTACAAACAGTAACTACTCATATATTAAGAAAAGATATTTAAGAATGGGTAGGCTAATGTGACATTAATGCTGTGGGATTTAGGGTCTGGGCTTCATAAAGTGAGACATCAATGGACTGACAGGTCTGAGATAAAAAGATGTCCTGGTTGAAGGGAAACAGGTGATAGACAAAGCTTTGAACACACCACAGCAGGCCAGAAATGTTGGGTCATATCCCTTTACTTCTTAACTACATCTTATACAAGTTCATTATGTTGACAAAGATGATGTCTTTTAAAACTGAAATGGCACATCTCCTCTGACACCTTGCATGTTTTATACGGGGAATACCAATTTTTGCCTTACAGGCTAAATGTATCTTTTATACACCTATTTATTGTGTTGCTTAACTAAGGTCAGTATGCTGACAACTGAGGTTAAAATCCACATTACTGTATATGGGCTATGTATAATTCTAATGAGGATTAGATGTGTTATGTAAGGCTATGTAAAGTCCTGTGAAAAACTGAGTACAGCATTATTGCTTCTATAGGAAGTAAGAAGGTAAGTAGCAGCCAAGTTCTGCTAGTCAAACGCACTTGATTAACTGATCAGCCAGTGTGTCGACCTCTAACAGCACAACTTATAAAGTTTTGGCAGTTTGCTGGTTTGGAGTATTCAGGTATTTTTAACACACAATGCCACAACCTTCTAGGAGTGGATGTCCTAGTAAACTCACCACAGTGCTACAGCTCAGACTCCACAGGCCTCAGTTGGCATGTCAAATGTTCAAGTTCATGACAATACAATTAGAAACAGACTGAACAAGTATGGCTTGTTTAGAAAGTTTGCCAAGAGAAGGCCTCTTATCTGTAAAAAGAACAAGGCAGCAGAGCTTAGTTTGCAAAGTTGCATCTGAACAAACCACAAGACTTCTGGATCAATGTCCTTTAGACAGATGAGACTGAAGTGGAGATATTTGGTAATAATGCCCAATACACAACAAAACACCTCATACCAGCTGTCAAGCACAGGGGTTGAGGGGTGATGATTTGTGGGGTTGTTTTGGAGCCACAGGACCTGGGCGGCTTCCAGTCATTGAGTCAACCATGTATTCCTCTGTAGACCAAAGTATTCTACAGTCAAATGTGAGGCCATCTATCTGAAAGCTAAAGCTTGGCTGAAAATTGGATCCTGCAGCAGGAGAATGATTCCAAGCATACCAGCAAATCTACAACAGAATAGCTGGAAAAAAAAAAAAAAAAAAAAAGGGTAAAAAAAAAAAAGAAAAAGAGAAAAAAGAAAAAAAATAAAAAACCA
>VUQH01003239.1:0-13582 GCA_015106775.1 Etroplus canarensis
GTTTGTCTTCAGGAGACAGACACCCTCTCTACTTTTAAGATCAGGCTTCAAACTTTCCTTTTTCATAAAGCTTATAGTTAGGGCTTAGTTATGCTGCAATAGGTTTAGACTGCTGGGGGGCTTCTTATGATGTGCTGGGCATTTCTTCTCCACCCACCTCTTTTCACTCCCCATGCATTTATTTGTTACTGCTGCATGTCATTAAATGTTGTCTTCTCTCTCCCATAGTCTGTGTCTCTCTCTGCTCTCCTTTCTGTCTTCTATCTTCCCTCACCCCCAACCAGTCGAGGCAGATGGCTTCCCCTCCCTGAGCTTGGTTCTGCCGGAGGTTTCTTCCTGTCAAAAGGCAGTTTTTCCTTCCCACGGTCGCCAAGTGCTTGCTCATAGGGGTTCATCGGATTGTTGGGGTTTTCTCTTTAACACTGTAGTATCTTTACCCTACAGTGTGAAGCGCCTCAAGGCGATGTTTGTTGTGAATTGGCGCTATATAAATAAAATTGAATTGAAAAAAATTGACTTGAAATTAGCTCCTTCATTTTGTCTTTTTGGGACAGTGATAGGGTGTGAACCGTCAAAGTTAGAATGTATGCACAATTTTTTCTCATAAGTTTTTCCTCATTAAGACAATTTATATATATTTTTGATGTTGATATCATTTGGCATCATTGCCCCCGATCATGCCATTTTGACCGGCTATTATTGGCAATACAACAGGAACTGCACGTGATAAAAGGCAGTTCAACATCAGTTTACCACCAAAAAACGTCTTTCGTCGTCAAAGTATTGATTTGGTGGCAATGCTGAAACTTCATGGCTCAGCTTTCCCTTTGCTAACGAACATGGATCCACACCTATCACACCGATTTTCTCATCATCTCTCTTTCTATCCTCCATACTTAGTGATTCTACACAGTCTTTCTCCTTTTGCCTTACCATGATTTTGATCACAAGTCGAATCCGACACAAGTACAGCTTGCCAACAAAGATGCCGCCACTAAGGAGGTCACGTGACCAAAAAGTGTGTCTGTGGGAACTATGCATACTGACACCAAATAAAGCAGTTCCTTTGTGGCACTGACACTTCAAAACAAACAAACAGAATGCCAGTTACTTCATAGTTTACAGGTTACTGTAATCCATGAGTATGCCGTAAATAAACCTAATGATGGCACCAATACCAATACTTTTAGGAGTAGTGATTCTTGTGAAAATGGAAAAATGCCCATAAAATGATAAATATGACTTTGAGCACAATTTGGGTGAAGAACCATTAGGTGATCATGTGCAAGTTTTACTAAAATCTGATCATTACTGCAGGAGCAGCTGCAATTTTTATGACCTGTGGATGGACAAATGGACGCCTTACCACGGTGTTAGTTCATCAGTCCTTCGGCTCAGCGAGCTAAAAAAAAAAACATATGACCTGACCTGATTTCCTAAGGTCATTTCGAAGTTGCACTGGCACCTTCAAATCACATGATGGCAAATAATGGATATGCAGCCTCGCTGAGTCTCTGTTTCAGCTTGTGTTTTAAGTGCTGGTTTCAAACTACATACCAGTTTTTAAATCGTGTTAATAGGCAGTGGAAAACCAGACTTATGATGGTGGTTATGATACTCGTCTGTGTGTTTTTTTATGCATTTGGTGAGGGTGTGTGTGAGAGAGAGAGAGAATTTTGAGATTTGTAACATTGCGAAGTGTCCCTATATGTTGTGGTGTGTTGACGTGGGGCAGTTATAGAGTGCCACAAATAATTTGTGTGGCATCTTATTGTGATACCTGATTGTTTTTTAAATAGTTGCACAAAAAACTTTTCCTTAATTTTAACGTAAACAGTTGTTACAAGTTTGTTGTTTGCAAATTCTCTGCTTAAGTTTTTGAAGTTTAGACTTTATATTTTCATTCTAAGTTATAAAAATTGTTCGTTAAACATGTAAGTAAAATATCTTTTTACTACTTGAATTTTACGTTTTCGTGTGATTTTTGCGTCCAGTGTGTTGATTCAGTTTGTCAAAATGAACAAAATAACTGAAGTTACACAGTGAGGCTGTGCTGAAAAATTACATCAAACAAGGCGAGGTTAACAGTTTTTAAGGTCAAATATAAAGGTCAAATCAAAAGGAGTCAAAAAAGGCCAGTTATACCCCAGACTGCAGAGGGTTAACTTTGAAAAAACTCGATCTATAAGTCAACCTGAATAGCATTCAGTCCTTGTCATTCCACAAATTAATCAGTAACATTAGGTATAAATAACACCACCCACTCAGGCTCTTCAATTACATAAAGTCAGCTGTGGCAGAGGCAGCTGTCAGTATCTGAGACACAAAGAAATATGGATATGACAGCATCAGCATTCATGTTCTCTTGTGCAGCACAGCTGACAGAGAGTCATGAGTAACCTGGCGATGGACTAATCACACAGGAAGATTAAGTGAAATGAGAGTGAATGAATCAGGGTGATAAGTCAAGCCTGTCATTCTTTTTCCAGGGCAGTCACTGCTCGCCCTCACTGCAGTTAAAAAGAGCAAGTGTATACAAAAAACTGCAATGACTTCATCTAAGCTGTAAAAACTTTTGGTAGCTATTTGTGTCATTTCCTGAGGCATCAGCTCCCCAACATGGAGGCAGGAAGATGGGGAGGATGCAATGGGGAACTGTCTGCTTCACTCACTGAGATATGTCAGAATGATAAATGGACTGGTACTTCAAAGTAAAACTAAACTAAAAACTACATGAGAAAAATAATTTCAGTTAACTGAAATAAAAATAAAAACTAGAATTTTGGGCAAAATCCAAACTAACTAAAACAACATTGTGAGCTAAAATAAAAGTTCTAGTCTTTGTCAGTTGGATAAAATCTGGTCAGTCAGCCTGTCTGAGGCTTTGCTGCTTCTGTTTATTGAGATTCAGAATGTCTACATGATTCTGACTCATCTGCCTTCACAAAGTGTGTTTGTGTTGTAATTTCTGATCTAAATATCTTAAATCTTCCCCTGACAAACACCATCCATATTATAATAATTAATAAAACTAAAACTAACACTAAACTAATAAAAACTAAACTAAAACTAAACATTTTCAAACAATAAAAACTAAAATGAAACAAGGAAACCCACTCTGGAAACGAACTGAAGCTAAACCGAATTCTAAACAAAAACTCAAAATGAAATAAAAATAGAAACAAATTAGAAATTACAAAACTATAATAACAACTCTGGTACTTACACAGCACTTTTCTACCCTTACTGAGCAATCAAAGCACTTTTTACTACAAGCATTCACACACATTCACTCTGATGGATGCATCAGGAGCAATTCAAGGTTCAGTGTCTTGCCCAAGGACACTTCGCCATGTAGACTGGAGAAGCCAGGGATCGAGCTGCCCACCTTCCTGTGAGAAGATGACCCGCTCTACCACCTGGGCCAAAGCCGCCTAAGCACAAAGCTAAGCACACACTTGGTTTGCAGCAAATCTGTACATATTGAAATATTTTGTTCTCAGTCCCTGCTTTGAATTCAGGACCAAATATTTACAAGTAATCAAATGTTGTGCAGACTCTCTGGATTCAGACAGGACTGGCCTTCTATTAGCAACAGGCTTCTATTGTATTAGAAACAGGGCAAAGCATTAACAGTCCTGTATTTACTGGTATCTGTCATATTTTAGGAAGAAATCTCCACGTCTTTCTAACTTGATGTGAATGCAAACTCCATGTTGTGTCATGGCTCTGATAGTTTCAGAAAAAACATCTCCACACACACCAACTCCACCAGGATTCCTTCAGTCACAACAGTTGGCTGCTCTTATTTTCTCCTGTTAACACATACACTGCTCTTAAAATCTGTTCTGCTTTTCAGATTAAAATCCTCCCCTCAGTTTAAAGGAGCTACAGTCCTAATTGCCCTTGCAGTTTTTTCACATTCTTTCCAGCGGTTCGATAATTGTCTGTGGATTAGCGAGCAGGCTGGCTAGCACAGGCCTCTCTGCTGCAGAATTTTGACTGGTGTACAGCAAGCCTGGCTGCCAGGTGGGCCAAAAACTGACCACTCAACAGGTCTAAGCAATGAGGACATTTTTATATCTAAGCATCAACCATTGTCTTATAAGCCTAAGTTACCTTTCCATGTTGCATTGAGGAGGATGAAAATGGCACCAATCCACGTGAAGACTCATTCAAACAGAATTTAAGATAACTGAAGGCCTTTTGGTCAGTAAATTTGTATTTAAAACATTTTCAGAATTTTTAAAAGGTCCTGAATGGGTCAAAAAGAACTGCAAATATTCTTACAGTGTGTGACGCCTGCTAGGGTCTGGTAGAAAGTGGGCGTGTCGCTGTCGTCTGTCAGTGTGACGCACACTCCTCCCGACAGAAGCCACCTGGACAAAGTGAAGGCTTCCTTGTTCTGCAGAAGCCAGTTCCTGAAGCGCTCATAGTTCACCTTGTCACCCTGTCCAAACACACGAACAAAGTTAAATTAGTCTGCTGTCACCAAAGAGCAGACTCATCAGTATCTACGTGAGTGTGTGTGTGTGTGAGTGTGTGTGTGATCTTGCGTGGGTCTGCATGTATCCTCAATCGCATATTAATAAGAACAAGGCTTGCTCTGCAACTAGTGATGAGTGGACTGACAAATACTGAGCAGAAAGTTTTTAGAGTGGGCATCTGAATTTCAGAATGAGGCTAGGTAACAGAAACGAGTGCACAGGTACCAGGATGATATAAAAATGCTTTGAGTTTGACAGATCGAAACATGCGACAGTTTAGAGAAGTACCGCCTTCTGCTTCTCCAATACCAGCAGCAGTCTTTTTTCCCCACCTCAGGTTTACTGACATTTTCAAGAAGAAAGCTCATCAAACTGAGTGACAAGTGCATGAGCGAGACCGCAGAACGCAAGCAAGGACGACCGCAAGTAAGTAGATAAAGAAAATGCACTTTACTGCAGCTCAAGGTGAAAGTCATGTACAGTTGATAGATGTCAATTCAGCACCGTTCCACATGCTTAAAGTGGGAGACTGGATCAAAAGCAGCACACTGAGCATGGACAAACATGCAGAAGGCTCTCATAATAAAACCTCCCGATGAATGCAAATCCTTCCTCAGCGTGTAGCACCAACCCTGTAATGACTAGATGACAGACCTGGTGGCCTCGTGCATAACTGGAGTAGAAATGGTGGAGGCAGTCAGTGGCAGAGCCATCTCTTTGACACAGAAGTGATTCTTAAACATGAAAATTGATCATTATGTGATTAATGGTGTCAAGGGGCTCGCATTAGGGGTCATCTCAGTGGATCATCTGCCTAACTCTTGCACCCTCTGGCACACCAACCCACTCCATCCATCAACCTTCTCTGTGGTCTTCCTCTTCTCCTCCTGCCGGGCAGCTCCATCTTCAACATCCTTTTACCAATATATCCACTGTCCCTCCTCTGAACATGTCCAAACCATCTTGATCTTGCCTCTCTTACTTTATCCCCAGACTAACACAGTAAAAAGGTAATCTAATAATGAGGCATCATTAGTGTAAAATGTCTGAAATGTGGCAGCATTAAAATCCTGATGAAGGTAATAAAAAACAATGAAACAAAGGTGGCCCAGAGGAGAAACTGCAATGCTATGGTGATGTCTTTAATATGACATATTCGTGTTAAAAGAGTGCGGGGCATTTTCACTCAACCTTTTTGTGTTTTCTGAACTTATTTGCTGTGGCTCATGCTCTAAAAGTTGCTTTTGTATTCTAACAACCAGCACGATAACTCACTGTAACGCCAAACTCCGGATCATCTCTGTGGAGTTGGCTCCATGTGAGCTACTAATAACAACAGTCATTTTAGGAGCATGTGACCAACGCCTCGGTAATGATGAAACACTAAAGAATATGAGCTGAGGACAGAGACATGGGTGAAGTTCATGAGTTAACAGAGTCTCTTTCTGTGTTTGCTGACCTCACTGAAGCACTTCTTGAGGGAGGCTGGGACTTCTCCATCCAGGACCTGCAGGACTGCTTCTATATCTTCCCTGGCAGCATATCCGCCCAGATCGCTGGCGAACAGGCTGAAGAGGTCTGTGCACACAAACACACACAGAAGAGAGCTCAGCTTTATCACAGGGAGGCAGGCCTCTTGTACACAGCAGCACTGAGCTGATAGAAGTCACAGCGTCAAATAATGTCCTGATGGATTTGAATGCCTGCAACACATCAACCACAACCAGTGGAATAAGACTGAAGGAGAGACTGAGAGGAGTGTGCACGCAGGATGAGCAAGAAGAACAAAAAGATTTCAATTTAGTCATGGTAGTAGAGCATAAAATGGTATAAAGGGGTAATTCGTCCATGTAGCTCATCCCACAATGAAATCTGTCTCACACAAAGAAAGAACTCTTCCAGTGTGACATGTTAGATATCACTGTGATGCTAGAAGAGTTCTTTGCTCATGTATGGTTCTGAAGGTATACATACTGTTCTTTTGGTACAAGGACAGTGTGAAGTAATTTTAAAGCCCGGATGACTACCGTGGGAAGAAACAAAAAGTAACTCAGATTCTGCTCTGAGTGCATCGATGGGCTGAGTACAAGCTAAAGATTACACTTTGTAGAAGCACAACAACACTCACCAGCCAAGCTGTAATGTCGAAATTACAACTCGACTGGAAAAACACATCATTGATAAATTTACATTAATATGAGTTGGATGAAATGGCAGCACCACCCTATGGCAGTATAGTCCATCCAACAAACTGTTTAGACCCTTTCACATTATTCATACTTCATTATATCGTAAATATATTTTGAATCAATAAAACTAAAAGATGTTTTTGGTTTGGTCAGACAGAAACTGTGTCTGGCAGATAGCAGCCAAATGCTTATGATTTTGGCTCACATTGTCTCGGTTCTGCCTTTATACCGCCTTCCACCGCAGTTGGAGATTGTATAAAGGCAGAACCGAGCAACAGCTCAATCCAGCAAACACTTTTGAAGACCTCAAAGAGAAAAGAAAGAAAATGACTTAACATTTTACACAATTATTCACATTTCAGCTAGAGCTGGAGATATGGGAAAAATCCTTATCACCATAACTTTTTAAATCAGTGGATACTGATACAAATATTAATGTAAGTCAAATCATTTCTGCTAAGCTTCAAATGTCTTTTATCCTGTCCAGTGAGATGTGAAGACATCATAAGGGAAATGTTGGCTTAAATATCATATATTGACTGTTAGAAGTTGCACATAACACATGCACTGTAGAACACTATGCAGCTGTATTTACAGAAATAAAATGGGTGTATATATACTAAACTAAAATCTCAACTCTGAGTAGTCAGAAGCTTCTAGATTTACAGGAGAACACAAAGTAAATTCTTTGCTCAGTTCCAAGTAAATAAAGTAAAATCAAATATGTAATAATGTGCCTCATACTCCTTCCACTTAACAATTATGCACTACTTCGTGTTGGTCTGTCACATAAAATACCAATAGAATGCATTTATGTTTGTGGCTGTAACATGACAAAATGTGGAAAATGTGTTGTCTGTTAAACCATGAGCAGTGTGAGTTCTATCAACAATGTCTTTCTTTACATTGAGTAAAAGTTATACTGCAATAGATACTGTCGTTTGGACACTGCTTTAGGATAAGTCCCTGGCTTACACCGAGTTGCCCGGCCAAAGTCCAGACTGAAACCAGACCAAATACCAGCCGCACAGTTCTGTCAGTCAGGTCAGTTTGTGTGATGACAGTGAGGATGGCCTTTACAGTGTGGAAGAATTTGCTGTGACTTGTAATGGTGTGTTAATAAGTGTCTGTCAGCTGCAAATTAGTTGTACTTTGCATTCTGAAGAAACACCTGCAGACTAAACAGTGTCACAGCACTGGTGAGGATGATGCTGGTGCTACAGCTCAGTAAAGCTGTACCTCTGACCGAAATTAACACACCTGTTCCTGCTTGATGTAAATAAGGTAAATACAGACAGCAGGATATGCAAAGGCTAGTTGTTTAGCCAGCATGTGCAAGCTAAATGCATACGCACATTTTTTTATTTTAAGTAATACAAAAGTAATCTGACAAATTACTTTTCTCAGTGGGCAACATTATCATGCAACACATTGCTTTAATGGCAGTGAACACATTTATCCCCCTCTGATGGTGGCTATGGACGGGCACCCCTTTGATCCACCCCAGGATGAAAACACGGGTCAGAGTCGTGTCATCTATAAATTCAGTTTGCAGAAACCTGTGTGAGACAACTGGGACGCTTGTGTCATGTATTCTTTCACTGGATTTCAGGCCTCACTGAAACAAACTGCATTCACAAATGAAATCATTTAAAGCCCTTATCTCCCAATTATCACGTTCTATCTCATAATTACAAGAAACACTGTCTAATATGAAGTACTGACAATTGGCTATTTACAATTCACTTCCACTATGTACCAGTGGATATACTGACAACCATCACTGAACTACTTTGATTCTGAATCTAAAAACCTGTAAGCCTCAGGCAGTGAAGTGTTCCTGCCCCGTTTGTCTATTGTATATTATCTCATAATTAAAGGATTATGAGATAGTCTGCTATAATTACAAGATAAGGCCTCCAATTTTTCTTTGTCTTTTGTGAATGCAGTGCATTTGAGAACATTAGTGGTCGCATTTATATTTTCTTTTTTGTTACTTTTTCATGCTGTGCAGCAAAGAGTGGAAGCGAGTCTAAGTTTGCAGCTGTCCATGTATGAGCGGAGCTAGCTGCTGTAACTTTCCATTTTATAAGGCCAAACAGAACTTCAGCTGTAGCTGGACGGGTTTCAGGCACCAAATGGTTAATTGTGTTCTGGTTAAATTCCTTTAAAGACAGTTATTCCTTACAAACCTCTACACAGAGCAACAAATCTGACATTCATGTGGAGCAACTTACACTTTGCCTTCTCCTCATCGCGTCCTCTGGTCAGAAGCACCAAACCCACGATCAGATTGTTGAAGTGCAACCCTTTGGACGAGCCTCCGAAAGAGGTGTAGATCACCTAGAACACAAGCAAAACTGAAATGTCAAAAACAGGGGCAATTTCATAATTACCTGCCAGTCACACAGTCTGCAACACGATCAAGATATTTAGCAAAAGTCCATTCATTCACAGACTCGCTGAAAGATCATCCACAGCCAGCTAGTTGCGTATTACTGACAATAAGAAAAACCATTTGAAGTTTAAATAACTATGATGTCATGTGCTGACTATTGCATGAGAAGCACTGTGTCCTGTTTCCAAAGACGACCAACAGCGGGCTGGTGGGCACCCTGGCAGACAAGTTCTGACACACATTATCACACATGTGTGATACTTGGTTTGTGGAAACGTGTGTTTAAGTGTAATCTCTTTCTGTATTTCTCCTAGCCCACACACTGTGGCTCAGGAGAAACAGCAGCTTGTCTACCAGTCAGAAGGCCGTGGTTTAATCCCTGGCTCCTCCAGTTCACATGATGAGTGCTTGGGCAAGATGCTGAACCCCAAATTGTTCCCGGTGTATCCATCAAACAGTGTGTCAAGCTTAGAATAAGCATAGAATGAAACGCTGTGTGTGAACGGGTGGATGATGCTCGTTGTAAAAAGATCTGAGTGCTCAGAGTAGAAAAGCTCTATTTAAGTACCAGTCCATGTACCCATGTAAGCATGCTGCTTCTTACAGTGACTCATATAGAAGATGGAAATCCTGATTTCAGAAGAGCAGAGTGACAGCGAGGAGTGTGGGCGAGCAAAACGAGAAAGCTCAACAGTTATACCTTAATATGATCAGTGTTTCATTGGAGTTATTTACTATAAAAATATCTACCTGTAAGCATTGAGCAACAGCAGATAGCACAACTGGGAGAGACAAGACCTCATTATACATGTGTATCTCAGCAGGAAGCAGCCCCATCTTTCAACTAAAGGTACGTTTACATACTCTGAGTATGTTATCCTGCCTTTACTTCAATATGGTACATGGCTATAGTGCTATATGACTAATATATACAGTTTAAGCAGGGGGCTTTGTGATACCACACAGCAATGCCAGTTACACAATTCTGTAATACTCAAAAGACTGCAAGACAATATTCTACAATATGGCACAATATCTGTACCTGTACTCAAAAGAAAGACGGGACACAAACACGGGAAAAACTACATGTGGAAGACAGGAACTAATACGACTGCTGCGATAGCTCCACCCAGCTTGTCAATGAGAAAGGTAGTCAGGAATCTGGTATGGACTGGACCTTATATAAAGCCTCTCTACTCCAGCTCAGCACTCAAAGTACTTTTTACAATAAGCCTCATTAACCAATTCACACACATTCATATAGCGTTTTATTCTATGCCTTTAAGCACATTTAACTATTTCACACAGACACACACACTTACACTCCGATGGATGCATTGGGACCAATTTGGGGTTCAGTGTCTTGCCCAAGGATGCTTTGGCATGTAGACATGAGCAGCCAGGGATCAAACCACCAACATTCTAGTTAGAAGACAACCCAAGTATGGAAGTACTTTGTGCTGAAGGCAAATGATCAGAGTGATAAATGATTCACAAAAGGCAAAACGCAAATGATGCAATTGTGCTTTTCAGACCAACAGAGAAAATAATTCCACTTTAGCGCCTAAAAGCCCAACATGCACATCTGTTATCCTGAAATTCACGTTAGCATTTAGATTGAGACAGCTGGCACTGCTGTGCTGAAATCATCCACATTCCACAGGCTAAAACGCTTGCAATGGCTAACGAGATGTAAATGATTAAGATAACATAATTGAACTTATGTTATCTCTCATAGTAACATCACTGATATGTTGGTGTTCCTTTTATAAAAAAAAAACTGGTACTAGCAAAGGAAGCCAAGAAAAATGATGGCATTCATAGGAATACCTGTAGCATGGATGTAAAACTGTAGCACTACCAGCACATAAATCATAGTAATGTATGTTGTGTACTTTTGATAGGATCACACAGCTGCTGCAGATTTGTCTACTGCTCATCCATGACCACAGCAGCTTTAACTATCATGTCAATATGGACCAAAATCTCTGAAAAATGTTTCCAGCATGCTGAATCTATGAAGAATCAAGGCAGGTCTGAAGGCGAAAGGGACTCTGACCTCATACTAGCAACCTGTACCTAATAAAGCATACGGTGAATGCAGTTTGTGATGCCGTGAGAGTATGTCATGCAAAACAAAAATACTAAGATGAAAATGTGTTTATTTTTTATACAAAATCCATATGAGCTGAGCTTTATCTCACATGTTCATGCTATGGGGGCTGTTGCTGTTCAGCTAAGCTGGATTCAAATGACAAAGCTACAAAGAAGCGTCTGCAAACACGCTGCCCTGGTTTTAAGTGAGGAAGTCGAAGCGTGTCATCATATATAAACTTCTAAATCCACTGCCACACTTCTCCTATTTGCTGCCTTTTCATCTTCCTCCCAATTTTAGCACTGACATGACTTTAGAAGTGGTTCAAAGATACAATTGTTTAACCCCCTTCTTCATTTAAACATAAATACTCATTCCTCCACTGATCCATTTATAAAAAGTAACTGTGTGTGAGGTTTAATTCAGTGTCATCCCCAGTGCTGAATGATCATAGTAGACCTGATGACTCATTCGGACTTCTTTTGCCTGTCAAACAGTGTAGAACTGGTATTCACACCTGAATTTACTGTATTCTTTATTCATTATTACTTAATAAGAAAATCTCAGAGTCTATGTGAAGAGAAACGTGACCGATTACTGTAAACAGGTATTAGGCAGGAAAATGAGATGTAAGGGGAACTCCACCAATCTGCATGCTAAAGGTCAAATGTCAGGGGAAGTACTATTCACCTGTGCAAAAAGCTGCATGATGTCTTTAGTGGTTGTTGGGGACATTTGCCAAGTCTGAAAAAATAACCCTGATGAGTCTAGATTAGACCTATCTGTATAGGGTTTAAATGTTTAAATTGGACAAAAGAAGGAGAGTACAATGAAAGGATGCTACTGACAGAAAGGCATGACTCAGTGTTTTCAGCGCTTCCTTCAATAAAACTTATGTGACAAAGAGGTTTTATGCACAGCTTGCTTGTTCACTTGTCAGCTTGGCTGGTATACTGCTTAAATGACTGGAGAGATGCAAGCACAACAGTGATGCAGTGCATCCATCTCTCCAGTGAATCGTCAAAAAGCATTTGGCGAGTTTCTATCAAAGGAATTAAACAAAGCTGCAGTTCATGTTCCAGTATTTCAGGACAGGAACCATGTTTAATACCACTTACTGTACTACACAGGTAATTAAAAATGCATCACTCCTTTCATATAATCAACACACAGATGGCCATGTGCTGAGTACCAGGAGCAGACTGTTGAATTATCTTGATTATTACTCAATCTGTAGGTTGTAGAGTTTTTTTAAAATTCAAAATAAAGCTTTGATATTTGTTTAATTTTCTCTGCAGTACCAAAATATTGTTAATTACTGTTACTCCTAAATATCAATGAAACACACTGCAAAAGGTCCAGCGTAAGAAATCAAACTGACTGTGAAATCCCCAGTGATTCTGGGGACGTCCTTCATGCAACCAGCTAAAACTTGTTTCCTCCAACATTAGTCAGCAGTGACGACAGCCCATTGGACTGTTACTAAATGTTTTTCTTTTTTTCTTCTTGTTACCCATATATGGCAGGCAGTGGTGTAATGGTACATGTATCTGGTTTGTGTGCAGTATTTTTTGTATCTTGTCTATTACTATTTGAGTTGCACTAACATACATACAAGCTTCCTTTAGGCAATATTATTAGAAAACACTGCATACATTTTCACTGCTATGCAGATGATACCCAGCTATATTTATCCGTAAAGCCAGATGACACAAATCAATTAGTTAAACTAAAAGACATGTCTCGAAGACATAAAGACCTGGGTGGCCTCTAATCTACTACTTTTAAACTAAAGACAAACTGAGTTTATTGTATTTGGCCCTAAAAACCTCAGAAACAGTCTTTCTAACCAGATACTTACTCTAGACAGCATTACTTTGGAATCCAGTGAAACTGTGAGGAATCTTGGAGTCATTTTTGATCAGGATATGTCCTGTAATTCTCACATTAAACAAATATGTAGGACTGCCTTTTATCACCACCACAATGTTGCTAGAATTAGACACATCCACTCTCAGCGTGATGCTGAAACTAGTTCATGCATTTATTACTTCTAGACTTGATTATTGTAATTCATTGCTATCTGGCTGTTCTAAAAGCTCCCTAAAAAGCCTTCAGTTGATCCAAAATGCTGCAGCGAGAGTACTGATGGGGACTAGAAAGAGAGATCATATTTCCCCTATATTAGCTTCTTTTCATTGACTCCCTGATAAATCCAGAATTGAATTTAAAATCCTTCTACTCACTTACAAAGTCTTGAACAGTCAGGCCCCATATGATCTTAAATACCATATTTTCCCATTAGAGCACTTCTCTCTCAGAGTGCAGACCTACTTGTGGTTCCTAAAGTTTTTAAAAGTAGAATGGGAGGCAGAGCCTTCAGCTATCAGGCCCCTCTCCTGTGGAACCAGCT
>VUQH01003246.1:0-13330 GCA_015106775.1 Etroplus canarensis
TCCCCACCCGCAGAGTGTGCATTCTCTCTCTCTCTCTCTCTCTCTCTCTCTCTCTCTCTCTCTCTCTCTCTCTCGCTCTCTCTCTCTCTCTCACACACACACAGCACAAAAACCTCTTTGTAGATGGCATTGTGTGGAAGCAGAGGAGAGCGTGACAGTCAGTAGGATTTCCTCTGCTTGCTTGCCCTTGAATGGCATTAAGAGGAGATAGATGTACCATATAGGAAAACACAAACAGCAGAAAAAAAATGTATGAGTTTAACAAAAACTTCTGATCTCCTAACTGGCTGTTTTTTCCCATAATTGTGGCTCATGTGACAAACTGGCCAATCAAGTTTTGCAAGTTGCCACTACTAAAATACCTTCTCATAAGTTAATGAAGTAAACTCATAAGATGTCTATAAGGGACAGACGAAGCCACCATGACATGACATAGGTTTCCCTACAACCACATTACATATTACCAATGTTGCATTTTCTCATAATTTGGTTGCAGCTTTAATAAGTGGTGATGTGACAACATTGCTCTATGGTTGCAAAATATCCAGCTCATACATAGACTTTTCAGCAATATTCCAGTAACATTATTAAAAAAAAATAAATACAATGTACAGTATTTTACTAACATAACTAGATTGTATACCAATACTGGGTTAAAGTTTAGAAAGTTATCAAATGTAATATTTTTAGAACGTAAATGAAACATAACGACAACATTGCTGTGATGGGGCCCCAGGCTTAGGTTTTTCCATTATTGACATCAATAATGTTAAGAAGATAGAGACCAGGAAAAGATCTTGACACTATACAAACCCAAACAAACTTGGTTTGTAGGGTTGTGGCCATGATTTTAGCATCATGGCCATTGCTGCCTTTGCTGTTTGGAACCAGAAACAAGCCCACTTAGAAAACTGCATCCACAGACCGTATCATACAGACGCAGATATCCTCAAATTCATGCATTCGTGTAAACCAGAATTTCACTTACCAAAACTAGAGTGTGGATTTATTGGACCTTTTTTTTAATACTTGTCAGATAAAGGAACCAACATTATAAAGATGATCAAGAACTCCAATTCAGTGACTTAAATTAGCAGAAGTGACCCCTAACAGCTAGGGGCTATAAACATGTCAGTGAAAGAAGCCAGACCCATTAAAGTTTGAATAGGACTGTGCGATATAACGATATATATCAGATGACAAAATAAAAACAGCTATCATTTCATACTCTCATCTGACATTTATTTCATGGTGCCACAAAACACACTGTTTACAAGGGATGTTCCTGGCCACTAATTTACTAACCGGTTAAATAGACATTAAATTGCGTATTTAAGAGCTAGTTGAAGCCATTAATCACTTTCTTTGGTAATCAAATCTTCTTCTAAGCAATTCTGAAATGTGCACTTTGCGCCAAGTATAAAATTGAGCACACAGTCCGTCAGATTAGTTTACTGAGAACGGCTAACGTTAGCAGTGTTAGCAGCAGCAGCATTTCTTCCTCCATGCAGCTGTGCAGACTGTGGTTGTCTTTTCAGTTGCATATGTCAACTTACTGTTGACACAGTCAACAAACAACCGCTTGTTCTCTACATCAAATTACAGCAGAACTGCACAGCTTCCAGCTACTGCTACCTGTCCCACACTGAGTCTACTTTCCACCGCTACTTTGTAACTTCTCAGGAAGAAGCGTCCGTCGGAGCAGCATCCTCGGTTTGTAAAAGGTCGTAAAATCTTTAATTTAACAGGCAGTTGCTGCTGTACATTGATAAAAGGTGAATAATTCATTTAACCAACTAGTATTTCTGGTGCTGACTAGCAAGAGCA
Source organism: Etroplus canarensis (assembly GCA_015106775.1). Lineage (NCBI taxonomy): Eukaryota > Metazoa > Chordata > Actinopteri > Cichliformes > Cichlidae > Etroplus > Etroplus canarensis. Next base: position 1,828 of record VUQH01003246.1, read on the forward strand.
ACTAGTAGTACACTTTGCTATAGTTTACAGCTACTTTATTTGGAAATGGGAAAACCAGCATTGCTTATTTTAAAGTTCCTTCTTTACATTTGGTATTTTATACACAAATATTTATGTTAGGCCTGCATTCATTTGCCTTTGAAAAGTGTTTATTTTATAGAGTAATACTTTATATTTTTTTCATTCTTAAGCATTTGCCCAGAATTTCTAAATAAAAGGAGAAAAGTAATCAAATATGAACAGGTACTGTTCATACATAATCTATCTAATTTAATCTGTAAAAATATCCTTTCCATCTAATCATATAAACTAGTACTTTGCTAAATTTGCATAAAATGTACTATATCATGATATATATCATTATCGTGAAACGAGGTGGCTCATATTGTGATGTGAAATTTTGGTCGTATCGCCCAGTATGTAAGTATGAATAATATATAGTTAGTACGGTTTAAACAGGTGAAGTTTGAAAAAAATCCTCCTGTACAGGTGTCATGAAGAAGGAAATTGCCTACAGTTTTTGTATCAGGGTATAAACATTTTTATTTCTGCTGTGAAGTTGAACATCTGAATATGCAAGTCATTGGGGATTGATGTGTTTTTTGAGCCAGCCTCAAGTGACGATTCAAGGAACTGCAACTTTTGGCACCTCTATGCTGGCTTCATTTTTCAGCCAACACTACCACCAATTAAACCATGAGTCAGAGGAGCCACAATCATTGGAATAAGACCCCAGTTAAAAATAGTATATTTTTTCTTTAACACTGGTCATTCTACAAGTGGTAAAGCGCTCAGTGTTAATGAGAAGCTTTGAAAAACATGACCTTTTTGTCAGTAGATGAAACAGACCAGTCTGTAGGTACTTGAGAAAAAAAGGAGAAAATAATCACCAACAGATTAGATCTTTATCCTAGAGAAGTCTATATAGTATGATTAAAACTCAAGGTGAGGACAGTATTTATATAATTCTGTATTTATTAGATAAAAGTCTGTAGATGAACCAGAACTAGCCTTAGTTCTTGTTCATGTTTTATGCTGTGCTTTAAGAGGTTTATCAGTATCAGGTGTGTCAAGCTCTTTTTCTAGCTCACCTAGATTGTGAGAAAGGTCAAAGGTTAAAGGTGGGCCAGAAACAGATATTTCATAATTATGGAAATATGGCACACTTTGTATACACTCGAAAACACAATGTGCACTCACACAGACAAAGAAAAACTAACACAACGCTGAGTACCAATTTACCTATGGGTCTTTGCCCCATATCACACACACACACACACACACACACACACACACACATGCAGCCAGCCAGCCTGTTAATCACTGGCCTGTAATCTTGGTTGTCTGACTTACAGTAGCTCTCCTCTTTCTAGTCTCTCATCTTTGGCTTTACACACTCCAGAACACAAATACATACACTCATACACATTCAGGCAAACAGACTATTGTATAAATCTTCACAGAACTTGCCTGTACTGTATGAGTAGCGATTCTGGCTATTTAATACTGCAGTAACTTATATTAAGTAACATGTTATCTTTTAATATTAATTAAAACAATAGACTGATGTTTAACCAATGGCTGTGCTTTCATTGTTTTTTATTAAAAGCTCATCTTTCTGAGTCTTTCCTGTCTTTGGTGTCCTATGGTGATGTGAAAAAAGCATACATACTATGTCAGCACAATGTGTAGCAGGAAAGCAGAGTGATTGATTTAGCCTCTGCACCAATACCCTGGCACTGGAGATGGCAGAGCCTGAAGGGTGGGAGAAAAAGAGAAAATGCATAATGTTGTAGTGTTTTTCCCTTCCCTTTCTTGCTAAAATTTCTTTTCCACTATGCCTCACTCGCTTTGTCTTTACTTCTTACCTCTTGTATTTTTGGCAGGAACACTGGTTTTATTATCCAACGTCACCTCTGCCAGGATGGGTCAGATGCTGCAGTGGAGCTTGGCACTACCATAGGGAGAGGGAGGAAAAACAGATACACAGCTGAGGGAAGTAGAGGGAGTGACACACAGGTGGAGAGTTTATTCTTCTGCTGCACATTCTGTAGGTGTCAAGGTTCAGCCTGCCAGCCAAGCTAATCTTGTAAAATATTTGTGTTTATGCATGTGTGCACATGGGTGAAATGCTTCTAAGTAGTGTGTGCTGCAGCCTCACTTGGTTAATGACGCGTCACTATGGCCGTGGGCTTTCCACTAAAAAATGGTCAACCAGACATGGCATGTCGATGCCAGAATGCCAGGCCTGGTCTCTGCTGCCAGCTCCGAAGAGCCTCAATCGATCCTGACAGCTCAGTGTGTCACCAGGTCACACCACCACACTGAGGAATACTAAAGGGCAAGAAACTATTTCAATCAGCTAAAGTGCACTTCTTTCCTTTAACCATTTGAAACAACAGGGATAATAAGAAGACAATGTGACCTGTTCTTTCTGAAAATCCTGTGTGCATTCTTAGTACTCCATTATATCAACTTAATGTTGTACTTTCCACTACAGCTGCAAAGGTTATGGCATCCTACACAGGCAGAAAATGAACTGCAAGTGTCACTGTAAGATTTGGCTCATTTTAAAAACTCCTCCGTGCAGTTCATCCATCTGATTCAGTGAGGCAGTTTCAAAAATATTTACCATGTCTGGCAGGCTTCATTGCAAAAATAAAAATCATTTTTTTAGCTTAGTGATTAAAATATAATAAGCAACATACTACACATTACACCTACAGAAGCTTTTATGACATCCCATTTTCAATCCATAGGCACTGATATGGAGGTGGTCCCACTTTTTAGCAATTACAGCTTCCACTCTTCTGCAAGATTTTGAAGTGTGTCTGGCTGAATTTTTGCCCATTCATCCAGAAGAGTATTTGTGAGGTCAGACACTGATGCTGGATGAGAGGGCCTGGCTCACATTTTCTGTTCTAGTTCATTCCAAAGGTGTTCAGTGGGGTTGAGATCAGGGCTCTGTCTGAGCCAGTTGAGTTCTTCCACACTGAACTCATACAAACATGCCTTTATGCACTTTGCTTTGTACACCTGGGCACAGTCATGCTGGAAGAGAAAAGGGCCTTCTCCAAACTGTTCTAACATAGTTGAAAGCATAGAATTGTCCAAAATATCTTGGTAAGTCAATACATTAAGTTTCCTCTTCAGTGGAACTAAGGGGCTTAGGCAAACTCCAGAAAAACAAGCCCATAGCATTATCCCTCCTTCGCCAAACTTTACAGTTGGCACAGTGTAGTCAGGCAGGTAATGTTCTCCTGGCATACACATCAGATTCACAAAACACGTTCAGTCCAGTGGTGGCATGCTTTACACCACTTGATCCGACGCTTGGCATTGTGCTTGGTGATGTAACGCTTGGACTCAGTTTCCTATACCAGATCACCTTAAATCTCACACGCTAGTCCTTTAAGTTCAATGAGACTGACAGAAAATAATTCTGTAAACAGTATCATCAACTTATTCGACTTCATATTATGAGTGATATGCTCCTTTTAGATACATTAAGAAAATACCAACAAACATGATGAACATTTCTGTAATAAAACAGCAGGATCATCTGCAATCTAATACTGAACATTTAACTTTTTGACCTCGACCTGCTGCCTGTCTGTCTGACAGAAAATGTCTCTACATGACCCGAACTTTGACCTTGTAACAATGCTTGAAGAGGTTCTATAAAACAGGACTGTCAAACGTACTTTAGATAGAGGAGAATCAGCTGAGAGAACAGAAGAGAAAAAAAAACAAAAATGTGTGAAGGAACCATAGAAATCACATCTGACTCAAACATAACTGTGTCAAAATGATTGCCATCATGTACTGGAGTGTCAGGCTCAGGTCCAGTCTGATACACCCCCCTGATTTGTTTTCCACATATGATTCTCAAAGATCTCAGGGTTAACTTCCCCTTACAATTCAGAGGTTGTCAAAGGGAGAGCTTGTATCTGTGCTGAGCGGCTTGAGAAGGTGAACCAGCCAGATTAAACCTCAGAATAGCAATTCAGTGTTCCTGTAATAGAGTATGTCTTCCTCTGAGACTAACAACTCATTACCACAGGACTGCCTCAAAGGACCCACCCCAACCACCTCACCCTGCCTTCATCACCAAGCCCCCACCCAGCAAACATGACCTCCCCCCTAAGATGGAGCCCCCGCATTGTGACGCATCTCAGCATAACTACACCTCCTCCTCCTTTACATTGCTATTATTAGTAATCTTAAGTAACTTCTATTCCTCCTGCTTTTTTATTCAACCTTTTTCTCCATTATGATGGCTGCCATCATTATGTCAGGCATATGACTCCTCTGTCTTTCAGCAGAATCCCTCACAGCCACACACGCTCCCCTCGTTTGCCTCCGTTCCCCTCTGTCCCCTTGCAGGGTGGCTCTTGTCGACACCTTTCCTGATTTGGAAGCTTTTGATGAGAATTCCCCACCTCAATCTCTTCTGTTTCCCTACTTAACCCTCCCAGGGGCACCTTAGATCTGCACACACTGACGCAGACACACACAAAAATGACTGGATCATGCCCAGTGCGTTTGCACACACTTGAACACGAGCGTGTGCGAACACTTTGTTATAGCCTTAATGAGGTCTCATCATGTCCTTTACTCTCTCTCTCTCCTCTTCTTGCTCCTTTTTCTCTTAGTCAAGTGTCATAATTTCCATTCTGCTGCTCTACTGAGATGTCAAATTAAAACATTAGCTGAGACAACCATTTGAACTCCTTATAGAATTTAAATTAACATAACAAACTGAGTACTCTTTTGTCAGACTTGGAGACTTTTCAAAGGCATACACAAACTCTTGCAGCCTGAATAGATCTCTCCATGAATGCAAAACATGATATTTTACGTCTAATTTGCCCAAACAATGTTTTTGCAAGGGCATGCAATAATAAAGAGGAAGAGAAGACGTGGGTCTGAGTGTGTGCAAATCTAATTCAGCACCCTCCACTCCCCACAGGTGAACTGCTGGATATGGATTTTACTTCAGCAAAGGGTCTCCTCTAGCAAAAGTCATAATGTGGAGGAGAATTCCTTGTCATGGAGAAGTGGTTTTTCATGTTTGAAAGTAATGCTTTGGCATGAAAATGTACAGCAGACATCAAGGATCACACCTGCCCTCATCTGCTGCAGCTTAGTACCATTACTTGAGCAACCATGTCTGAGTGTGGATGTCAATACATCTTCTTTCTAAGCTAAAGATTTAAGAATGCCCTGCTGCAAGGCAGAATACAATCAATAGCTAAAATCTAAATCACAAGTTCACTGATTAGCTCAGATTTTGGGAATCACAAATAAATCTGCAGTCTCTTGTCAAATCAGCAGCCCCCCCTAAAGTGTTTAAAACCATGTTTCTTAAGCCACAAAAAATAGCATAACACTCTGAAAAATGCAGCACGGTTTTGTAAGTTTGAGATGATGAAATGGGAAGTCCGTGATGTGGGTTTGGTAGATGGTGCAGGTGACTGTAAAGTAGTGAAATACAGCTCATGGGAGATGTGAGAATTTTGTAGAGGTGGTTTTTTTGTTTGTTTGCTAATCATATTCAAGTCAACTAAGTATTTGTAAACAATCATTTCCCCCAAAATCAAAAATGAAAGACCCCCCCCCAAAAGAAATAAACTAAACAAAACCATGCATGTTCTTTTGTTGTTAACAGTTAAACACTTAGAGCACTAGAAGATAATTTCGCATATTAAACACTATTGAAATAAGTGGATGCTGGGCAGGTTGCAGTTCCTTTAATATTTTGGTCTTAATATGCTCTCTCTCTCTCTCTCCCTCTCTCTCTGTATGATGTCAGTGAGAAGTGAAATACTAAAATAATCTGAATCAGAGCAAAAGATGTAAAAGGTACCTGAAATGCAGGAAGATTAAAAACTACAAAATAAAAAAGCCAATGGCTTGAACAATAAACACAAACATACAAGACAAAGTAAATGCATCTCAAAACCACATTAGTTGAGTCAGTGTAATTAGTCCCTTTCCAACTCCGCACATTTTACTTTTTCATTAATGACTCTCTGCATGTAAAGTAACATCTGGCAAGGGTAACCTGTTCAACTCCTGGGAATGTAAACCATTTATGCTTACCTCACATTTTTTGCCAAAACACAAATAAAAGACCGATTCTCACATGCCCTTTTCTCAGAAACTGCTGGCTTAGCACTTTGCAAAGGCTGGTTATAGTGGTTGTGCTTGCGTGATGGATGGCCTCTTGATCCCGTTCCAGGTAGAGGGTACCCTCACTCCTGCAGGAGACACTGAAAATAGCCAAGGAGAAGCCCACTAAAATGAAACTGCTCGCTGAAGCTCAGCAGGTAAGGTTGATGAATCTGGGATGGACAAACACAGTTAACAGGAACAAGCTCCTGCATAGCTGTCAAAAAAGAACAGCTGCCTCTCCAGTCCAACACTCCTAATGTAAAGTTTTCTCATAAATCAGCAGATTTCTGGTATAAGGAGAATACCATCATGAACTCAATACCTGTGTTCCAGCCCAATTTCTCCTCTTCTCCAAGTTTGTTGTATGCTGGTGAATTTGACTGTGATGTTTATCACATCCCAGAAGAACAAAGAGTAGATTACTCTGTCTTTCACATCTATCCACTCTGTACGTGCTCACTGATAACAATCTCCCTGAAGACAGCACACTTTCACCCCAGAAAGACGACTCTCTTCTGTAATTTAAGAAATCCTCAGGAAGACATTCATTATTTGCTTTAGACGGGGAGACAAAAATCAGTTATAGAAGCAAGCATTAGAGGTGTAACAATTCAGAAATTGAGACTTGGGCTGTGGTACAAACATTTGTAATATCATATCATAAATCCATGCTTTGTTCAGTGATATCCATGTCCAGTTAAAAAAAAAAAACAAGTTTTATAAAAGCAGTAAAGTTAACCTAGTTATATCTATCTGTGAAGCCTGATGATGAGAAACAATTAGTTTAACTATAGGCATGTCTTAACGACCTGGACAGCCTGTACTGTTCTTCTTCTAAATTCAGACTAAACTTGAGGTATTGCATTTGACCCTAAAAACCTTTGAAACATGGCATCTAACTATATACTCAGTGTGGATGGTATTAACTTGGCCTTCATTAACACTGTGATGAACTTAAGCACCTTTTTTGGCCAGGATATGTCTTTTAACATGCACATTAAACAAATATGTAGGACTGCCTTCTTTCATCTGCGTGATACTAAGATTAGAAACATCCTGTCTTAGAGTAATACTAGAAAACTACTCCCCACAAGTGTTACTTCTAGACTGGACAAGACCGGACTAATTAATTATTTTAGGTTATCCTAAAAGCTACCTGAAAAGCCTTCAGTTGACGCAAAACAGACAAACACAGTCTTGCTAAAGAGATCATATTTTTTTCATATTGGCTTCTCTTCATTGGTTTCCTGTTAAATTTAGAAATGAGTTTAAAATCCTTCCCCTTACTCCTCAAGTCTTGAATAACCAGTCCCCAAGCCATTTTAAAGCCCCAACAGAGCACTTCACTCTCAAACTGCAGGCTTGTGGCTCCAAAAGTTTCTAAAAGTAGAATGGTAGGCAGAGCCTTCAGTTATTAGGCCCCTCTCCTGTAGAACCAGTGCACAGTTTGTATTCAGGAGACAGACACCCTCTTTACATTTAAGATTAGGCTTAAAACTTTCCTTACTGATAAAGTTTATAGTTAGAGCTGGATCAGTTGATCCTGAACCATCCCTGATTTATGCAGCCATAAGCTAAGGCTGCTGCAGGATGCTGCATTGAGCATCCCTCCCATAGTTTATGCTTTGTCCTGTTTGTTGTTGGTGGTCTCTATGCTCTCCTTTTTTTCTCTTCTCTTTCCTCTTACTCCCATGTCTGCCCCTTCATTAGCCTGGTTTTGTTAGAGGTTTCTTCCTTTTAAATTGCATTCTTCCTTCCCACTGTCACCAAATGCTTGCACATAGCAGATCTTGTCAGTCTCAAAACTGACAATATAAGGTGCCTTGAAGCGACTGCTGTTGTTAACTGGGGCTATATAAATACATTTTCAATTGCGATGGACTGGCAACCTGTCCAGGGTGTACCCTGCCTTTTGACTTATGACAGCTGGAATAGGCTCCAGCGCCCCCTGCAACCCTGTAATTGGATAAGTGAAAAAAAAATGGATGGATGGATGGAATCTGTTTAATAGTTTGTCAGTTATCGAGCGAACTGGATACATAAGATTAAGGGATTTATATTTTGCTCATGATTCAGTCATGATCAAGTGAAAATATCCCGGCCCAAAAATTGCTACAGCCCTTGCAGGCTATATTTAATGTCAAATGGTGGTGTGAGCAAATTCTAATGAACCTAGAAAAAATAAGTGGAACGGAAAAAAAGATCCGTAAAAAAAAGGAAGGAAAAAGCAGGGTCAGATATACTGGAGGCTGCAGCTAAAAACAGGCATTTATGGATCAATACAAAAGAGAGCAGAATAGAAGTTAGGAAGAAAGGAAGAGAAGAAGAAGAGATGCATTTCTGTATTTCCTGTCCTCCACATGAGCCTCCCTCATTTCTAAAAGATGTTTTTCTATTGATCTGGCATATGAACTCCATGTGTGTGTGTGTTTGTGTGTGTGCATATGTGTGTCTGGTACATTTATTACTCATGTTCTGGGGAACTAATTCTGTCTGCACAGTTGTGTGGGCACATGTCTGTCTTATAGTGACAAACAAGCCACCATAACCTAAATTTTAGCCCTAAAGGCCCATATCAAAGTCATGATAAGGTTATGTTTAGCCAAGTATGGTAAAGGTCAGAGTAAACATCTAGGAGATGAATTCAGCTCAATGTCATCTCAAATCATGGATACACAATTATGTGTGTGCGTATGAATGTGTGTATGTGAGGGAGAGCAGATGATTGTTTTTTTTTTCAACAAGCCTTGCACAGCCAGCCTGAACCCAAAGTGTGTGTTTGTGTGCGTGTGTGTGCGTGTGTGCGTGTGTGCGTGTGTGTAGTAGTAATAGTAAATGGAATGGAATGGAAACCCCTTTCAGCCTTGTTTGCTGCTTTTTCTGCAAAGAACTTCACAAGAAACCTGACATCTTCACAAGTAAATTCAAGGAAGCTTGTTTCACTCTATGGTGCAGTATTTACTCTGCTGAGTGATTATACTGACATTCAGCAGATCCTGTAAAAGCACACACTCCTGGATGTTAACTTCTTGTATCTCTTTTTGATTTAATTTTAAAAATCCCTCCCTACAAGGTGTAACAATAATCCATCTGTGAACAAAACTCCTGTCATTTATTTTAAGTCATATCAAATATGGCTCGTTGGCCTTTTACAAAAACAGGACACAAGTTCTTTTGCATAGCTCCAAACAATGAGAGAGATAACTCACGACTGCAGGCATAAGTACTAATGGATTTAACACAGTGAGTGCCTTCACAGTGGAGAGCTTTTGCACACTGGAGAGAATAGTAGTGTAAGTATCTATTGTAGTCATATATCCAACACACTAAAACGTACCAAAACAAACCAGATCACAGAAGAAATTTATTGGTCAATTCATGGATCAACACCAATTGTGAATTTTGCCGTTAATGACCTTGAGAACAACAAGTTATGCAAAAAGTACTGAAACACTGAACAGTTAGACATGTGCATTCAAAAGTGTGGAGAAGGTCAAATTAAGTTCGCCTGTAAAGGTTATTGTGCATTTTAGGTGCATCCTGAAATTTCACCCAAAAGCCAAATATCCTTAACTATGTGTGAGTAGCGTACTGAGCAAGTTCAGCATAACCAGGATATCTTTCTGTTATCTGGTTTCAATTAACCTTAGATTGGCAATTAGGATAAAAGGTTAAACAGCTGCTACAGATAAAACAGAGGTACAAGTGTCTGACACAGGTGTAATGCTGTACAGTAGTTTATTAAAAATGCTGCATGGATGTGACTTAAATGCTGCAAAATATCTACTGTATTAAAGCTCAGCCTATTTGAAGCCAGAAAGGAGTCAGTAACAATGCTGCCTGTGTGAGTTAGAGTACCACAGCTCTGTCAATAAGACACAGGAAAATCTGATCGATCAGGCATTATTCCATCGAACTGATGATTAGATGTGACAGTTTTTTATTTTTTTTAAGCTGCAGCTCTGTGGTGTTCAATGATCTGGATGTAAATAAAGAAAAAACAAAAAATGAAATTCAATTACAAGTTTAGTCTTTATGCAAATTTGACTTGGTCTACAAATCAGAAAAGCAATAGGTGCCCAGTTTTAAGATCATATTAAGGCTTATAGAACAATTGATGTAAAATTGTTTGCAACCAACAGGAATAAAATCAAAGTTTATCAAAGAATCTTGATTTATTACTGATGCCATTAAGAAAACTTTAGACCCTCCTATGCACACAGAGGTCAGAGGGATCTTCTTGGGTTAGTGATGTCGTCTTCCAAATATCTGATAACCAGCAGATTTCATACCTTTTGATCTCCAATCTAGAACTTAACCTGCTCCGGTGCAGGTTAGGTCTTCAGCAAATGTTACAGTGGTGATATACCCCAGTATGCAGTGAACCACCTTTACAGTCCTGAAAGCCCATTGTTAACCCTAAAATTATCCAGATAAACGTAAAATCTGCTTTACAGTACAGACATCTGTTTTTGTTGACTTTGTACTTTGGAATTTACCTAAATGACTTGCCTTTGTTCTACTTTTCTGCCTTTGTGTCCTCATTTGCATCCTCTCTTCATCACCCACTTTCAGTTGGATCAGTTTTAAATGTAGTAGATAAAAATTACATAGCAAATTACAAAAATCTGCCATGTAGTAGTAGTAGTCAAATTTGAGCAATTTTAGATTACTTTAAAATCAAGCATTGAAAAGATTTTCTTTGAAAATCTGAAAGTGTTTTCAAAGCAATATAGATTTGGTGTCTTCAGCTCTTAAAGTAGGCACACTGAAGATGCACTGTATAATATCAGATCTTCTTAAAAATTAAAGTTTAAAATGGATATACTTTTAAACAGTCAAAATCTAATCAAGTATTCCTCCACAATATAAATATAATAAAGTTGCCTGGGTTGATTTTTTAAAAAATCTGATTACACAATCCCAGTAACTTGAAACTGTTATACAGACAGGTTTATTTGTTTAACGTATTTTTTATCTCTCAAATTTATACATACTGCCTTTCAAATTTCTGTTTATATATAACTACGCATCTGTAACAAAATACAATTTCCCCCCTGGGATTAAGAAAGTATTCTGATTCTGTTTACCAAGCCTTGATTGTACAATGCATCATCATGATAGTTTTAATTATAATTCCTTAGGAAATTTGTCAAGATATTGCTGGCCATCTTTTTTGTGTTTCATACAAATGATTTTAAGTCTTTATGATCCCAAGAAAAAAATAAAACTCATGACATACAAAAGTTTATTAAATTTTGACCAACTAGACTTACCTGAACTTGAAGATTGAGATTTTGCATGTTAGCGTGCAGTCTTAACCTTT